>JACBWV010000748.1:30550-243338 GCA_013435795.1 Chlamydomonas sp. ICE-L
CATCCTACAAGTAGGTCTGACAATTGCCAGAATTCGTCAATTCATACATAGTTATTGCCAAGGCATCATCCATTAATGATTTCAGTATGACCATAACAAGTGCTTGACAGGACAGTAACATCATCAAGAAACAACCTATGAATTTGACAAGGCACAACCTGTTTGAAGACACATCTCACTGCACCAGTCATCCTACAAGTAGGTCTGACAATTGCCAATGAATTCGTCATTCATCACATAAGTTTATGCCAAGGCATCATCCATTAATTGTTCAGTATGTGACCATACACAGGTGCTTGACATGACAGTAACATTACAATCAAGGACAAACCTGAATTTGACAAGGCAACAACCTGTTTGAAGACACATCTCACTGCACCAGTATCCACAAGTAGGCTGACAATTGCCAATGAATCGTCAATTCATACATAAGTTTAGCCAAGGCATCATCCATTAATTGATTCAGTATGACCATACAAAAGTGCTTGACATGACCGTAACATTACAATCAGAGAAACCTATGAATTTGACAAGGCACAACCCTGTTTTGAAGGACACATCTCACTGCACCAGTCATCCTACAAGTAGGTTGACAATTGCAATGAATTCGTCAATTCATACATAAGTTTATGCCAAGGCATCATCCTTAATTGATTCAGTATGACATACAACAAGTGCTTGACATGACAGTAACATTACAATCAAGAGACAACCTATGAATTTGACAAGGGCACAACCCTGTTGAAGACACTATCTCACTGCACCAGTCATCCTACAAGTAGGTCTGACAATTGCCAATGAATTGCAATTCATAAATAAGTTTTATGCCAAGGCATCATCCATTTAATGATTCAGTATGCCATACCACAAGAGTGACATGACAGTAACATTACAATCAAGAGACAACCCCATGAATTTGACAAGGCACAACCCTGTTTGAAGACCACATCTCACGCACCAGTCTCCTACAAGTAGGTTGACAATTGCCAATGAATTCGTCAATTCATACACATAAGTTTATGCCAAGGCATTATCCATTAATTGATTCAGTATGACCATACACAAGTGCTTGACAGTCAGTACATTAACAATCAAAGACAAACCTATGAAGTTGACAAGGGCAACCCTGTTTGAAGACACAATCTCACTGCACCAGTATCCTACAAGTAGGTCTGACAATTGCCAATGAATTCGTCAATTCATTACATAAGTTTATGCCAAGGCATCATCCCTTAATTGATCAGTATGAACCATACACAAGTGCTTGACATGACAGTAACATTACAATCAAGAGAACCTATGAATTGACAAGGGCACAACCCTGTTTGAGACCAATCTCACATGCACCAGTCACTACAAGTAGGTTGACAATGCCAATAATTCGTCAATTCATACATAAGTTTATGCCAAGGCATCATCCATTAATTGATTCGTATGACCATACAAAGTTCGTGACATACAGTAACATACATCAAGAGAAACCTAGAATTGACAAGGCACACCCTGTTGAAGACAAATCTCACTGCACCAGTCATCCTACAGTAGGTCTGACAATTTGCCATGAATTCGTCAATTCATACATAAGTTTATTGCCAAGGCATCATCCATTAATTGATCAGTATGACCATACACAAGTGCTTGACATGACAGGAACATTACATCAAGAGACAACCTATGAATTTGACAAGACACAACCTGTTGAAGACACATTCACTGCACCAGTCATCCTACAAGTAGGTCTGACAATTGCCAATGAATTCGTCAATTCAACATAAGTTTATGCAAGGCATCATCCATAATTGATTCAGTATGACCATACACAGTGCTTGACATGACAGACATACAATCAAGAGAAACCTATGAATTTGACAAAGCACAACCCTGTTTGAAGCACATCTACTGCACCAGTCATCCTACAAGTAGGTCTGACAATTGCCAATGAATTCGTCAATTCATACCATAAGTTTATGCCAAGGCATCATCCATTAATTGATTCAAGTATGTGACCATACACAAGTGCTTGACATGACAGTAACATTCAATCAAGAACAACCTATGATTTGACAAAGGCACAAACCTGTTTTGAAGACACATCTCACTGACCAGTCATCCTACAAGTAGGTCTGACAATTGCCAATGAATTCGTCATTCATACATAAGTTATGCAAGGCATCATCCATTATTGATTCAGTATGTGGACCATACACGTGCTTGACATGACAGTAACATTACAATCAGAGAACACCTTTGAATTGACAAGGCACAACCCTGTTGAAGAACACATCTCACTGCACCAGTTATCTAAAGTAGGTCTGACAATTGCCAATGAATTCGTCAATTCATACATAAGTTTATGCCAAGGCATCATCATTAATTGATTCAGTATGACATACAAGTGCTTGACATGGGACGTAACAAGTACAATTACAGAAACCTATGATTATGACAAAGGCACAACCTTGTTTGAAGACAATCTCACTGCACCAGTCTCCTAAAGTAGGTTGACAATGCCAATGAATTCGTCAATTCATATATAAGTTTTGCCAAGGCATCATCCATTAATGATTCAGTTATGACCATACACAAGTGCTTGACATGACAGTAACATTACAATCAAGAACAACCTATGAATTGACAAAGCACAACCCTGTTTGAAGACACATCTCACTGCACCAGTCATCCTACAAGTAGGTCGACAATTGCCAATGAATTGCAATTCATACAAAGTTTATGCCAAGGCATCATCCATTAATTGATTCAGTATGACATACACAAGTGCTTGACATGACCAGTAACATACAATCAAGGACAACCTATGAATTTGACAAGGGACACAACCCTGTTTGAAGACACACATCTCACTGCACAGTCATCCTACAAGTAGTCTGACAATTGCCAATGAATTCGTCAATCCATACATAAGTTTATGGCCAAGGCATCATTCCATTAATGATTCAGTATGTGACCATCACAAGTGCTTGACATGACAGTAAATTACAATCAAGGACAACCTATGAATTTGACAAGCACAACCCTTGGTTAGACACATCTCACTGCACCAGTCATCCTACAAGTAGGTTGACATGCAATGAATTCGGTCAATTCATAAATAAGTTTTAGCCAAGGCTCATCCATTAATTGATTCAGTAGGACCATACACAAGTGCTTGACATGACAGTAACATTACCATCAAACGAAACCTATGAATTGACAAGGACACACCTGTTTGAAGACACATCTCACTGCACCAGTCATCCTACAAGTAGGTCTGACAATGCCAAGAATTCGTCAATTCATACCTAAGTTTTATGCCAATGGCATCATCCTATTCTTGATTCAGTATGACCATACACAAGTGCTTGACATGGACAGTAAACATTACAATCAAGGAAACCTATGAATTTGACAAGGGCACACAACCCTGTTTGAAGACACATCTCACTGCACCAGTATCCTACAGTAGGTCTGACATTGCCAATGAATTCGTCATTCATACATAAGTTTATGCCAAGGCATCATCCATTAATTGATCATAGTTGACCATACACAAGTGCTTTGACATGACAGTAACATTACAATCAAAGGACAACCTATGAATTTGACAAGGCACAACCCTGTTTGAAGACCAATCTCACTGCACCAGTCATCTACAAGTAGGTCTGACAATTGCCAAGAATTCGTCAATTCATACATAAGTTTATGCCACAGGCATCATCCCATTAATTGATTCAGATGACCAACACAGTGCTGACATGACAGTAAATAACAAGAAAACCTATGAATTTGGACAAAGGCACAACCCTGTTTGAAGACACATCCACTGCACCAGTCATCCTACAAGTAGGTCTGACACATTGCCAATGAATTCGTCAATTCATACATAAGTTTATGCCAAGGCATCATCCATTATTGATTCAGTATGACCATACAAAGGTGCTTGACATGACTAGTAACATTACAATCAAAGGACAACCTTGAATTTGACAAGGCACAACCCTGTTTGAGACAACCTCTCACTGCACAGTCATCCTACAAGTAGGTCTGACAATGCCAATGAATTCGTCAATTCATACATAAGTTTATGCCAAGCAATCATCCATTAATTGATTCAGTATGTGACATAACAAGTGCTTGACATGACAGTAACATTACAATCAAGGACAACCTATGAATTTGACAAGGACCCAACCCGTTTGAAGACACATCTCACTGCACAGTCATCCTACAAGTAGGTCTGACAATTGCCAATGAATTCGTCAATTCTACATAAGTTTATTGCCAAGGCATCATCCATTAATTGTCAGTATTAGACCATAAACAAGTGCTTGACATGACAGTAAACATTACAATCAAGGAAACCTATGAATTTGACAAGGGCACACCCTGTTTTGAAGACACATCTCACATGCACCAGTCACCTAAAAGTAGGTTGACAATTGCCAATGAATCGTCATTCAATACAAAGTTATGCCAAGGCATCATCCATTAATTGATCAGTAGTGACCATACACACAGTGCTTGACATGACAGTAATACAATCAAGGACAACCTATGAATTTGAAAGGACAAACCCTGTTTGACGACACATTCACGCACCAGATTCCTACAAGTAGGTCTGACAACTTGCCAATGAATTCGTCACATCATACATAAGTTTATGCCAAGGCATCACCATTAATTGATTCGTATGTGACCAACACAGTGTCTTGACATGACAGTAACTTACAATCAAGAACAACCTATGAATTTGACAAAGGACACAACCCGTTTGAAGACACATCTTCACTGCACCAGTCATCCTACCAAGTAGGTCTGACAATTGCAATGAATCGTCAATTCATCATAAGTTATGCCAAGGCATCATCCATTAATTGATTCAGTATGACATACACAAGTGCTTGACAATGTAAACATTACAATCAAGAGAAACCTAGAATTTGACAAGGGCACAACCCGTTTGAAGACAAATCTCACTACACCAGTCATCTACAAGTAGGTCTGACAATTGCCAATGAATCGTCAATTCATACATAAGTTTATGCCAAGGCATAATCCATGAATTGTCAGTGACCATACACAAGTGCTTGACATGACAGTAACATTACAATCAAGGAAACCTATGAATTGACAAGGGCACAACCCTGTTTGAAGACACATCTCACTGCACCAGTCATCCTACAAGTAGGTTGACAATTGCAATGAATTCGTCAATTCATACATAAGTTTATGCCAAGGCATCATCCAATTAATTGATTCAGTATGACCATACAAAAGTGGTTGACATGACAGTAACATACAATCAAGACAACCTGAATTTTTTTTTTAACGTCAGTAAGTCGGTCAGTTAGTCAGTAGTAGAATAAATTCTGAGTAGAAATTTCAAAAATCCGCCGGGGGAGGCAGAAACGCCCATTACTTCTCGGAAAATGGGATGTTAGAGGTAGTGAGGCGGCCACCACACCAATGCAATCACTCCAAAACACCATCTTCACATCCAAAATGCTGGACTGTGTATTTAAATATCTCTGAAAAAGTGCGTGACCTTTGCAAGATCGTCGAATCATATCCACCGAGCAGCACCAATGAATGAATTGAATTGAATTGAAAACTGTGTGTGGGTGATGCAACCCCATCCTCGTTCAACCCATGGCACACACCGCATGCCCCATGCAACCCATGGAAACACCAGTATGCCCCATGCAACTCCATCCTCATGCAACCCCATGGCCACACAGCATCCCTGGCACGGAACCCGCATCACTGCCCATGGGCAAACAACCGCATGCCCCATGCAACCCCATGGTATCTTGATGTGCTATCAAGCCAAAACAGTCCAGCTTGGTTGCTATTGCCTTGTCACACCGGATGAAGATCATCGAGATGTTCAGAGTAGCAATTTTAACTGTGCGGTAATCCTGTACTACAACTACTTATGTGGCCCTGATATTACATGTGCAAGAGATGTAGAAAATTGCGGGCATCGAGGGATTCGCTACGTGCGGGCCATGGAGGTTTATTATTTCAGGGCAATCATGTGACGAATCAGCCAGGTCAGTTGACTGGAAAGCCATTTGTCACCTCTGAACAATCAACGCGTGCTTGCAAGGCGGAGAATAGATGCAAACTTCAATGTATCTGTTTGGAGATGCAGGAGTCAGTGGCGGAGATGAAGTGTCATATTATGAAGCAACTAACGCAGAAAAGGTGCACCGGTCTGCCCTTGGCCATGGGATGACCGCGCACCTAGAGTCTCATTCAACCAAGGCCTACTTGACAGTAATTACATACTTGCCTTCTTCAGGATCTCTACCACCTACTACTGGCCACACATTCAATATTGTGGAGAATGCTCTGGTTTCTCGCAGGCGCGAGTATGTCTTTGAACTAAAGCACTACAATGTAGCGTTGGCCCATCACAATAAGCAGGCCCATCACAATAAGCTTCGTGTACGGCACGGTGTAACCTAATGTAATGTAAGGAGGTTCACGCCATCTTTCGTGCCACCGCATCCTCCTTGCGTGTAGACGCATAACGAAGTGAGGCCTGACAGCGGTGATATGTCGTCCACAAGTGTGTTCGAAATGTCGAGGTGAAGCAACGCAGTGAGTCCGGACAGTGGTGATATGTCGTACACACGTGGGGACGACGACATGTTCAGGTGCACCAACGAAGCGAGGCCGGACAGGGGTGATAGGTCGGTCACGTAGGTGTACGATATGTCCAGGTGAACCAACGCAGTGAGTCCGGATAGCTGTGATATGCCGTCCACCATGTTTGTGTACTCCATGTTCAGGTGAATCAATGAAGTGAGGCCGGACAGAGGTGATATGCAGCCCACGTCGTTGTACGATATGTTCAGGTGAACCACGAAGTGAGGCAGGACAGTTGGTGATAGGGTCGTCCACACGTGTGGACGATATGTTCAGGTGAAACCAATGAAGTGAGTCCGGACAGCGGTGATATATCGTCCACCATGTGGACGTAATCCATGTTCAGGTGAATCAATGAAGTGAGGCCGGACAGAGGTGATACGTTGCCCACGTCGTTGTAACGATATATCCAGATGAACCAACGAAGTGAGTCCGGACAGTAGTGATATGTCGTCCACACGTGTGGACGACATGTTCAGGTGAACCAACGAAGTGAGACCGGACAGCTGTGATATGTCGTTTACCATGTGGGTGTACTCCATGTTCAGGTGAATCATGAAGTGAGGCCGGACAGCGGTGATAGGTCGTCCACACGTGTGGACGATATGTTCAGGTGAACCAATGAAGTGAGGCCTGACAAGCGGTGATACGTCGCCCACAGCGTGTGTACGCCATGTCGAGGTGAAGCAACGCAGTGAGTCCGGACAGTGGTGATATGTCGTACACACGTGGGGGACGACGACATGTTCAGGTGCACCAACGAAGCGAGGCCGGACAGGGGTGATAGGTCGGTCACGTAGGTGTAAGATATGTCCAGGTGAACCAACGAAGTGAGTCCGGACAGAGGTGATATGTCGAGCACGTCTTCCGACCTTTTTTCATAGGATTCGTCTTTCCCCCGATTGATACAGATTTTCAACTCTTGGAGCCTGCAAATGCGTGAGACGTTGTCCAAACTGTTATAATGTCTTATTTGAATCCTTGTGACACACCGTAGTGCGACGCTTCTCCACTGTTTGCTTACGAGAGCCACTTGTTTGAGGTGGCATTCGTTCGAAATCGCATTGGATAGAATGATCTCCAATACATCTTCATTGATTTCGTCAAAGGAACTCATGGAAAATTAAATTGATTCGTTTCTGTCACTGAAGAATGAATGGTTGTTTACACTTCATTCGATGACGAGTGGACGAGAAGTCGCCGTGACCCTTGAACCCAATTTGTTTAAGAACGTGCGCGCACCTCGCGTGCATGAATCAGACTCCCTCACAGCGTGAGGCGTACCTCGCCACCAAGCGAGCTACGCTCGACGAGCTTCGGTCCAGTACCTGGTTCAGCAGACGACGTTTCTCACATGTTCAAATGTCCCTAGCTGTATGCGATGGATGAGGTGGGATTATAGATTGCGGCGTATTACGTCGCGTCCCAAGGGATTGGTCTCATGGCATAGCTGCGCAAGCCTGGGCGTGGTCGACGAGCAGCGCCAGGCCCTCAGCGCCGGCACTCGGGAGGCCTTCGAGGCCAGGCGGGGCCGGATCCTCGAGTGGTGGCTGAGGCAGCTGCGGGACGGAGAGGAGGACGCAGAGTTCCTTGCCGACCTCGTGCGAGGCGCCAGGTGGTAGAGTGCAGACAACGCACAATAAAGATTATGGATAGCGCTACCATGAGCCCGATTCCAACATATAGAATGTTTGAGTTGTTGTACAATTTCGAGCAACCCAGAACAACGAACGATATTACGTGTTCGAGAGAGGTCGTTGGGTCCGCGGACTTCCTCATGAGCTCACGGCTAAAATGCGTCCAAGAGTTGTTCAGGTCGTGTGTGAACTTGATGCACGATTGAGGCGATGTGGGGTGGATGCAAAGGAAGTGCAGTTTCAGCAGGATACGTATTTTCCCGGGAGGGATGTATCCTTTGACGCAATGATAATCATTGTTGTAATCGACCCCATTGAAGTCCAGAGTTGAGAGGACGCTCTTGTTTGACTCGATTGTTGTGTATGTTGTGGTGTTTTCGTTCAGTGCAAGGATGATGCGTATAAATACATTGCCACATTGAGGGACGTATTTGAACGGCGCATCGTAATGGCAGTCACTGAGGACAACATCACTGTTGCGCCTCTTCATCGGATCAACGCTCAAGTATACTTCGTCGCTATTCTTTTCCGGGACGATACGGTAGCCTGGATAAGATTCCTGTATCTTGTCAATAATGACTGGCGCATCCCGCAATGCTTTTATGGAATTGCGCACATGCAAGGGTGCGTCAATGGTGTCAATCCAGAAATGGACAGACGTCACATTTTCGTCGTTATATCTTATTGACTTAAAATACGAGGTGATATTTTGGGCATGGTTTGCGTATGCGTACGTTGGCAGCTTACCTTCAATCATGTTTATTCATCGGATACATAAAAACATACGTACAGTCGGAGACGCAATTTGTGGGACACCCTACCGGTGATCCTTGAACCCAATGGGTAGATCAGCTAAAGGCGAGCACATATTTTTGCCCTTCATCTCTGTATTTCAGCTGGCCCAAAGGATAACAATGCAAGCTGCTGACAAACCCAGGTGGGTCGGTCGGTTTAGCGCTCACACTCGCCTCTCTGGAAACTGGGGTTTTAGGGGGAGGCGAGGGAACACAGAATACATCCGGTTGCTCCACGTTGTCAGAAGCAGAAGAAGGTTCTTAGCAGCGTTCACGTCTAGGTTCCAGGTTGCACTATAGCCACATTGGATGCGCTTTTGACACTGTTGCGACAGTGCAGTACTTTGTGGACCTTGACGTTATTCACCACCATCTTCTGCTTCTCATTTTAGCCCCTTCTCCTTTGTCTGACACTACTCCTTTTTCTCATGGTGATATAATATTGCACCCACGTTTCTTTATACCCATAATAAATGTACGTCAACTTTTCAGAATCCCCAAAATAAAAGGTGTCCCACAATCAAATGTCCCTAAATGGGCGTTCCTGCATTCCGGCGGATTTTTAATGGTTGCGAAACATGGTCTGGAGCGGATTTGTGATTCCTCGGTGCTGATATCTTAAGCTAGCGAGTCGGTCCGGATGCTCTAAATTCTGAGTAAAAATTTCAAAAAATCCGCCGGGAGGAAGGAACACCCATTCCTAGCTGTATGTAGGAATCTGAGTTCATGGCAGTGCGAGGAATTTCCCTTGCATCCGTCAACCCACTATTAGGAACCTCTTCAGATTTGGCATAAAAGGATGTTGCACTTTGTCAGCATGTGAATACATACAATATTAAAGAAGAGTTACAATAATCGTGCAACAAAAACACGCCAATTTACCTAAGAGCCTTGTCTGGGTTTCAGAATCCCCAAAATACAAGGTGTTGGTATAAGTAGTGATATTTCACCGGCGCCTTAAAGCTCCCACTTATTTTACAGCGTAAACATATATTATTCCTTGCATCGATCGCCATGATTACCAGATTTTTTGAGTATGATGATTCGTACGAATTCTTTGGTGTGCACAACAAGTGCACAAGGGACGGTTTTGAATTCCACGAAGTGTGGGTGCCCGGATTGTCATCCGTCATTGGTGGTGGGGAGACATTGGATGAAGCGATTGCAGCAGCTGCAGTGATGCTGACGATCATTCTTACAGGGATGCAATCCAATGGAGAGGTCATACCGGGACCGATGAGCCAGGTATCGGTAAAACAACGTGGTTTGATGGAGGAGAAAATGCAGATGGACGGGTTCGATTCTAAGTTTTGTAACGTTGTAACAATCAAGTCTGTGCCACCGGGTTGTGTGCCACAGTTGTCAGAGCAGGAACTGGTAAATCTTGAGGATGAGGCCAGGGAAATCTGGGCCACTCTGTCGACTGACCGATAGGAGTGTGATACTGGTAAATACACGAGCATAAACCCAACATATAAATACACGAGAATAAACCCAACATATTTTATGTTGCTTGTGTCAACGAATCGGGTACATGACCCTTCGTCATCATATCAACATTATCTTTGATAACTGCATCCAGTGTGACGTAATCTTCTGGGCATCTATCCTGAAAAAAACCAGATCCAAATATTTTCCTGTAATATGCATATAAAGGAAATTCTTCCAATCTTTCGAAATCAAAAGCTAGCTTCCAATTTGGTAAAACATTCACAACACTGTGAATCCATCCTGGAGCCACATGAACTACCTGTCCATGGCTTTGGGAAACAATTCGGACCAAGTTGGGGACTTGGCGATGTAATTGAAACATTTCATCCGCTGACAACAAGGGAAAGTCAGTTTTTAGTCTAATAGCTTCCTCAAACTTGTCTCTGACTACCTTCACACAATTGCCAGACTGCACAAAAGCAATAAATTCTTCAAATTCCCAAGGGGGGATAAAAAGCCAATATGCTAATGGACCAGTCACACCTGGGGTCAATGAGAAAGCAACATTAAGTCCCCGGGTAATATCCCAATGTAAACCAGTTCCATCTCCTCCTTGCGTTGACAGAAAAAACATCGTTTTCATACGTATGTTATGGTCAGGGCGGATATTTACTGCAGCAGCGTCCATAAATAGAGCCTTCGCTATACTATCTAGCTGATTGTTGTGCAATAAATCCAATGTGGTTTGGAAGTATACACGTGCGATGAAAAACTCAGTATTTTGGACAGTCAATTTAGTGACACGAGGCATATTAATTCTTATTTTCTCGGAAAGCATGTTAAACTTCTCTTCAGAATCGAAGGAGTCGTGAATGATTCTGAACAGCTCGGATGCTGTGGGTAATACCTCCCACGATGTGGAGACAATAGTGGGAGCGTATCTGTGCATATCAATCGTAATTGCCGCATTAGAAACTAACTCCAACACCTTCCTAGCTACAGCGGAGATGTCCTTATCCAGAAATATAGTCATGTGAGGACCCAACACTCTCATATCCCAACATAATGGGCACACAAGATGGTTCTCATTGGCGTACGTCAGAATTTCGGTTTTAATTCTGCAATACATACAGCCTGCACTTGAATCGGAATTGGACGCCTTCACGCGAGCGTCTCGGATGTCAGTCTGCAAAAAAAAGGATACATTAAATAAGATAAATCGAAGGAGAGTAAATTAATTTTGACAATACACAGGTGCTTGACATGACAGTAACATTACAATCAAGAACAACCTATGAATTTGACAAAGGCACAACCCTGTTTGAAGACACATCTCACTGCACCAGTCATCCTACAAGTAGGTCTGACAATTGCCAATGAATTCGTCAATTCATACATAAGTTTATGCCAAGGCATCATCCATTAATTGATTCAGTATGTGACCATACACAAGTGCTTGACATGACAGTAATAAAGTACAATCAAGAGAAACCTATGAATTAAACAAAGTACGTCACAAAAGTCAAACTCACTAGGGGTTGCTTGAAGAAATCAGCTTCTGGGTTGAATGTAGCGTGCAGGATTCCTTTGGTGTTAACCTCAATGAAGGCTGCTCCCATGAGAATTGAGATGGTCATTATGCACATCAACAACTCTCCTCTTCGTGTGGACTTCAGAATGGACTTCACAGTCATCCCTGTGCAATGGGGTTCCATGGGGAATGCAGTGTGTGTCAGTTTAAGGACAACAACGCGAGTCAATTTATTGTGATAACACGTGGCATCTGAATTATGGTCAACCGCTGGCATTAAAACCTCTTGGGAGTCACTGAGGACTTCGCATCGTTCCAGGTAAATAAACTTGGAACGATGCGAAGTCCTCAGTGACTCCCAAGAGGGATTCAGACTGAACAGAAGCACCCATAGACAGCTCACCCACCTCATACATGACATCGAGGATGCGGCCCACTCAAGAATAGACCTGTTTGCTTCATACTTTGACTTCTCATCTGCCTGTAATACGGTGGACAATGACAAGCTGCTCCAAACTATGTATGACCTTGGGATCACCGTAGATGTCATTGAAACAGTGAAAGGAATTTACAAGGGGGCTACTACAGTCGGCGGGACAGTAAAATGAAACATCCCAACAAACGGTGGCAAACACAAAACAACTACACATACATGGTCGCACAGCCAAGTGCTAGTACATACACACACATCAGGCAAACATGAACACACTCAGCCAATCAAGCATGCACACAGAAACAATGTGCTATCCATGTAATGCCACACAGCAATGTGCTAGTACAGACATACACATCTGGCTATCCATGCACAACAAGACAACCCCATGCAAACATGAACACATTCTAATATACACGCACGCATGCACAAAAAATATTGCCATCCTTACACTTAATGGGCGTTCCTGCCTCCCGGCCGATTTTTTAAATTTTTTAATCAGGATCTTGAACGACTCGCTAGCTTGAGACATAAGCACCAAGGAATCACAAATTCGCTCCATACCATGTTTCGCAACAATTCAAAATCGGCCGGGAGGCAGGAACGCCCATTACTTCCACACTTCACTGTCCATTCCCACACACACATCTGGATGTCCATGCACTACAAGATGACCCCATGCAAACACAAACACACTCAAAAACACGGATATGCAAGCACAATACAAATTAATATCCATTCACTTCCACACAGAACTCTGCACACACACACACACATCTGGCTACTAATAAATCATTTTTTTGAATTTTTTATGAGTCGGCTGGGCGTTTCCATTGCGTGCGTAGGATTTAACACAGTCTTGACAGCCTGGACACGTGGCAACTGAATTATGGTCAACCGCTGGCATTAAAACCTCAAACGGTGGCACACACAAAACAACTGGCTACACATACATGGTCGTACATACACACACATCAGGCAAACATAGTACACACACACATCAGGCAGGCATAGTACACACACATCAGGCAAACATAGTACACACACACATCAGGCAAACATAGTACACACACACATCAGGCAAACATAGTACACACACACATCAGGCAAACATAGTACACACACACATCAGGCAAACATAGTACACACACACATCAGGCAAACATAGTACACACACACATCAGGCAAACATAGTACACACACATCAGGCAGGCATAGTACACACACATCAGGCAGGCATAGTACACACACATCAGGCAGGCATAGTACACACACATCAGGCAAACATGAACACACTCAGCCAATCAAGCATGCACACAGAAACAATTTGCTATCCATATACTAGCACATTGCTGTGTCTCGGGTACATGCATACACATCTGGCTATCCATGCACTACAAGATAACCCCATAATGCCTCCCGGCCGATTTTGACTGGCTGCGAAACATGGCATGGAGCGGAACTGTGATTCCATGGTTCTGATGTCTCAAGCTTGGAGTCGTTCAGGAGGCTCTAAAGCAATATTAGAAATTTAAAAAAATCGGCAAGGAGACAGGAACGCCCATTCCATGCAAACATGAACACACTCAAATACACACACTCGCGAAAATACACACGCTCGCAAAAATAAATTGCCATCCTTAAACTTCCACAATTCACTGTGTATTCCCCACACACATCTGAATGTCCATGCACAACAAGATGACCCCATGCAAACACAAACACACTCAAATACACGGATATGCAAGCAGAATACAAATTAATATCCATGCACTTCCACACAGAACTGTGCACACACACTTCTGGCTCACTCACCAAGATTGGATGTGTCTTTTTTAAAAGCATCAGCCCCCCCACTTCCTTCAACTACCAAGGCTGATCCGAACAATGAAGGACTACGCATTGACTCGGAGGCTGAAGCCTTTAGCTTTGCAGCTTTCCTCACACCTCTTAGGGACTTATTCGAGGGTCCCTTAGTATTCTGGGCTACCTGGGTTGACTTGGGCATGTTTCCTGTGTTACGAAACAATGGAGCATAAAATCAGTCTGGGAGGAAGACAGTGCAGCAACAGCATTTGACTATCCAGTAATATAGATCCTACAAGCTCAACTCGATCTAGCATCCTATCAGTTATCGAACAGTCGCGACAGTGCAGGCAGGCATTGCAGCAGCAGCAGCATCTAACAACTATCCTGTAAGCTAGATCCGACCAGCTCGACTCGATCTAGCATCCTGTCAGTTATCGAACAGTCGCGACAGTGCAGGCAGGCATTGCAGCAGCAGCATCTAACAACTATAAAGTAAGCTATATCCGACCAGCTCGACTCGATCTAGTATCCTATCAGTTATCGAACAGTCGCGACAGTGCAGGCAGGCATTGCTGCAGCAGCATCAGCAGCAGCATCTAACAACTATCCTGTAAGCTATATCCGACCAGCTCGACTCGATATAGCATCCTGTCAGTTATCGAACAGTCGCGACAGTGCAGGCAGGCATTGCAGCAGCAGCATCTAACAACTATAAAGTAAGCTATATCCGACCAGCTCGACTCGATCTAGTATCCTATCAGTTATCGAACAGTCGCGACAGTGCAGGCAGGCATTGCTGCAGCAGCAGCAGCAGCATCTAACAACTATCCTGTAAGCTATATCCGACCAGCTCGACTCGATCTAGCATCCTGTCAGTTATCGAACAGTCGCGACAGTGCAGGCAAACATTGCAGCAGCAGCATCTAACAACTATCCTGTAAGCTATATCCGACCAGCTCGACTCGATCTAGCATCCTGTCAGTTGTCGAACAGTCGCGACAGTGCAGGCAGGCATTACAGCAGCAGCAGCAGCAGCATCTAACAACTATCCTGTAAGCTATATCCGATCAGCTCGACTCGATCTAGCATCCTGTCAGTTATCGAACAGTCGCGACAGTGCAGGCAGGCATTACAGCAGCAGCAGCATCTAACAACTATACTGTAAGCGAGATCCGACCAACTTCACCTGGTTGATCGAACAAACACGATTGAGCGAGCGAGCAAGCAGTTCCTGAGCAATGCGAGCAAGCAGTCCCTGAGCAATGCGAGAAAGCACTTCCTGAGCGATGCGAGCAAGCACTTCCTGAGCGATGCGAGCAAGCACTTCCTGGGCGATGCGAGCAAGCACTTCCTGAGCGATGCGAGCAAGCACTTCCTGAGCAATGCAATTCAAATTAGCGAACAGGCGATGCAACTCGTCGAGAAATCCTGGAAGCTATTACAAAGACACCTCACCTTGGGCTTCCGAATTTCCAGGAATTTAGTGGTAACCAGAGAATGATGTGGTGCATTCTCGCTGGACCGAGCATATGAAACCCTACTAAACCCTTATCATGTTTCAGCTCGCGCGACGTTTGCGGTCGGTTGCTGTCGGTTGCTGTCGGTTGCGGTTTTCGTCCTTTTCGTCCTTTTCGTCCTTTTCGTCCTTCGTCCTTCGTCTACTTCTAAAAACTACTATTCTACTATTCTACTATTCTACTATCCTACTCCTTTTCTTCTAGGACTCCTGCATCGAGATGGAAACTACTATGCATATGGTGAGTGAGTGTGCGTGCGCGCGTGTTTTCCCAGCTATTGACGACTGCGTGCGCGCGTGTTTTCCCAGCTACTGACGAAACCCTGTGGTGTTTTCCCAGCTTGATTTTGATGGGGCACTGATTTCACTGTTTGCACTGCTTTTCTTGCTGGCGCAGATCGTCCCTGGCGTTATCGACCTGTCATGCTTGTCGTCTTCGGATGACGAGGACTCCTCAATGGAGTCTTTGGATACTTGCGACTCCCCCAATGTGGCCGTTAAGCTTGAGATCGTCCCTGGCGTTATCGACCTGTCATGCTTGTCGTCTTCGGATGACGAGGACTTCTTAATGGAGTCATTGGATACTTGCGACTCCCCCAATGTGGCCGTTAAGCTTGAGAGCGTCCTCAGCCCTCCTCCCCTGTCGCCATACTTCTCTTTCGATACCCCCCCCCTGTCGCCATACCTCTCTTTCGATACCCCCCCCCCCAGCCCTCCTCCCCCGTCGCTACCCCCCCCCCCCAGACCTCCTCCCCTGTCGCCATACTCCTCTGTCGCTACCCCCCCAGCCCTCCTCCCCTGTCGCCATACTCCTCTGTCGCTACCCCCCCCCCCCAGCCCTCCTCCCCTGTCGCTACTCCCCCCCCCAGCCCTCCTCCCCTGTCGCTACCCCCCCCCCCAGCCCTCCTCCCCAGTCATCGTCGCTGGTAGTCAGCGTGAGTTTTCTTGCGTTTTTATTACCTTGCTGCTACACTACACACAGTTGTTTACTGTGTTTACCATGGGTGTGCATTGGACATGCGGTGTGTACCATGGGTCATGCTGTGTTTACTATGAGGTTGCATGGGGCATGCGGTGTGTGCCATGGGGTTGTATGGGCATGCGGTGTGTGCCATGGGGTTGCATGAGGAATGGAGTTGCATGGGGCATACTGTGTTTACCATGATGTTGCATGGGGCATGCGGTGTGTGCCATGGGGTTGAACGAGGAATGGGGTTGCATCACCACACACAGTTTTCAATTCAATTCAATTCATTGGGTGCTGCAGGTGGATATGATTCGACGATCTTGCAAAGGTCGGCACGCCAACTTTTTCAGAGATGATTATAAATACACAGTCCGCAGCATTGTGGATGTGAAGATGGTGTTTGGGAGTGATTGCATTGGTGTGGTGGCGCCTCACTACCTCTACATCCCAATGTTCCGAGTAAGTAATGGGCGTTTCTGCCTCCCGGCGGATTTTTTGAAATTTCTACTCAGAATTTATTTGACTGACTGACTTACCGACGTTTAAAAAAAAAATCAGGTTGTCCTTGATTGTAATGTTACTGTCATGTCAAGCACTTTTGTATGGTCATACTGAATCAATTAATGGATGATGCCTTGGCATAAACTTATGTATGAATTGACGAATTCATTGGCAATTGTCAGACCTACTTGTAGGATGACTGGTGCAGTGAGATGTGTCTTCAAACAGGGTTGTGCCCTTGTCAAATTCATAGGTTGTCCTTGATTGTAATGTTACTGTCATGTCAAGCACTTGTGTATGGTCATACTGAATCAATTAATGGATGATGCCTTGGCATAAACTTATGTATGAATTGACGAATTCATTGGCAATTGTCAGACCTACTTGTAGGATGACTGGTGCAGTGAGATGTGTCTTCAAACAGGGTTGTGCCCTTGTCAAATTCATAGGTTGTCCTTGATTGTAATGTTACTGTCATGTCAAGCACCTGTGTATGGTCACATACTGAATCAATTAATGGATGATGCCTTGGCATAAACTTATGTATGAATTGACGAATTCATTGGCAATTGTCAGACCTACTTGTAGGATGACTGGTGCAGTGAGATGTGTCTTCAAACAGGGTTGTGCCTTTGTCAAATTCATAGGTTGTTCTTGATTGTACTGTCATGTCAAGCACTTGTGTATGGTCACATACTGAATCAATTAATGGATGATGCCTTGGCATAAACTTATGTATGAATTGACGAATTCATTGGCAATTGTCAGACCTACTTGTAGGATGACTGGTGCAGTGAGATGTGTCTTAAAACAGGGTTGTGCCCTTGTCAAATTCACAGGTTGTCCTTGATTGTAATGTTACTGTCATGTCAAGCACTTTTGTATGGTCACATACTGAATCAATTAATGGATGATGCCTTGGCATAAACTTATGTATGAATTGACGAATTCATTGGCAATTGTCAGACCTACTTGTAGGATGACTGGTGCAGTGAGATGTGTCTTCAAACAGGGTTGTGCCCTTGTCAAATTCATAGGTTGTCCTTGATTGTAATGTTACTGTCATGTCAAGCACTTGTGTATGGTCATACTGAATCAATTAATGGATGATGCCTTGGCATAAACTTATGTATGAATTGACGAATTCATTGGCAATTGTCAGACCTACTTGTAGGATGACTGGTGCAGTGAGATGTGTCTTCAAACAGGGTTGTGCCCTTGTCAAATTCATAGGTTGTCCTTGATTGTAATGTTACTGTCATGTCAAGCACTTGTGTATGGTCATACTGAATCAATTAATGGATGATGCCTTGGCATAAACTTATGTATGAATTGACGAATTCATTGGCAATTGTCAGACCTACTTGTAGGATGACTGGTGCAGTGAGATGTGTCTTCAAACAGGGTTGTGCCTTGTCAAATTCATAGGTTGTTCTTGATTGTAATGTTACTGTCATGTCAAGCACTTGTGTATGGTCACACTGAATCAATTAATGGATGATGCCTTGGCATAAACTTATGTATGAATTGACGAATTCATTGGCAATTGTCAGACCTACTTGTAGGATGACTGGTGCAGTGAGATGTGTCTTCAAACAGGGTTGTGCCTTGTCAAATTCATAGGTTGTTCTTGATTGTAATGTACTGTCATGTCAAGCACTTGTGTATGGTCACATACTGAATCAATTAATGGATGATGCCTTGGCATAAACTTATGTATGAATTGACGAATTCATTGGCAATTGTCAGACCTACTTGTAGGATGACTGGTGCAGTGAGATGTGTCTTCAAACAGGGTTGTGCCCTTGTCAAATTCATAGGTTGTCCTTGATTGTAATGTTACTGTCATGTCAAGCACTTGTGTATGGTCACATACTGAATCAATTAATGGATGATGCCTTGGCATAAACTTATGTATGAATTGACGAATTCATTGGCAATTGTCAGACCTACTTGTAGGATGACTGGTGCAGTGAGATGTGTCTTCAAACAGGGTTGTGCCCTTGTCAAATTCATAGGTTGTCCTTGATTGTAATGTTACTGTCATGTCAAGCACTTGTGTATGGTCATACTGAATCAATTAATGGATGATGCCTTGGCATAAACTTATGTATGAATTGACGAATTCATTGGCAATTGTCAGACCTACTTGTAGGATGACTGGTGCAGTGAGATGTGTCTTCAAACAGGGTTGTGCCCTTGTCAAATTCATAGGTTGTCCTTGATTGTAATGTTACTGTCATGTCAAGCACTTGTGTATGGTCACATACTGAATCAATTAATGGATGATGCCTTGGCATAAACTTATGTATGAATTGACGAATTCATTGGCAATTGTCAGACCTACTTGTAGGATGACTGGTGCAGTGAGATGTGTCTTCAAACAGGGTTGTGCCCTTGTCAAATTCATAGGTTGTCCTTGATTGTAATGTTACTGTCATGTCAAGCACTTGTGTATGGTCACATACTGAATCAATTAATGGATGATGCCTTGGCATAAACTTATGTATGAATTGACGAATTCATTGGCAATTGTCAGACCTACTTGTAGGATGACTGGTGCAGTGAGATGTGTCTTCAAACAGGGTTGTGCCCTTGTCAAATTCATAGGTTGTTCTTGATTGTAATGTTACTGTCATGTCAAGCACTTGTGTATGGTCATACTGAATCAATTAATGGATGATGCCTTGGCATAAACTTATGTATGAATTGACGAATTCATTGGCAATTGTCAGACCTACTTGTAGGATGACTGGTGCAGTGAGATGTGTCTTCAAACAGGGTTGTGCCTTGTCAAATTCATAGGTTTCTCTTGATTGTAATGTTACTGTCATGTCAAGCACTTGTGTATGGTCATACTGAATCAATTAATGGATGATGCCTTGGCATAAACTTATGTATGAATTGACGAATTCATTGGCAATTGTCAGACCTACTTGTAGGATGACTGGTGCAGTGAGATGTGTCTTCAAACAGGGTTGTGCCCTTGTCAAATTCATAGGTTGTCCTTGATTGTAATGTTACTGTCATGTCAAGCACTTGTGTATGGTCATACTGAATCAATTAATGGATGATGCCTTGGCATAAACTTATGTATGAATTGACGAATTCATTGGCAATTGTCAGACCTACTTGTAGGATGACTGGTGCAGTGAGATGTGTCTTCAAACAGGGTTGTGCCCTTGTCAAATTCATAGGTTGTCCTTGATTGTAATGTTACTGTCATGTCAAGCACTTGTGTATGGTCATACTGAATCAATTAATGGATGATGCCTTGGCATAAACTTATGTATGAATTGACGAATTCATTGGCAATTGTCAGACCTACTTGTAGGATGACTGGTGCAGTGAGATGTGTCTTCAAACAGGGTTGTGCCTTGTCAAATTCATAGGTTGTTCTTGATTGTAATGTTACTGTCATGTCAAGCACTTGTGTATGGTCCATACTGAATCAATTAATGGATGATGCCTTGGCATAAACTTATGTATGAATTGACGAATTCATTGGCAATTGTCAGACCTACTTGTAGGATGACTGGTGCAGTGAGATGTGTCTTCAAACAGGGTTGTGCCTTGTCAAATTCATAGGTTGTTCTTGATTGTAATGTTACTGTCATGTCAAGCACTTGTGTATGGTCACATACTGAATCAATTAATGGATGATGCCTTGGCATAAACTTATGTATGAATTGACGAATTCATTGGCAATTGTCAGACCTACTTGTAGGATGACTGGTGCAGTGAGATGTGTCTTCAAACAGGGTTGTGCCCTTGTCAAATTCATAGGTTGTTCCTTGATTGTAATGTTACTGTCATGTCAAGCACTTGTGTATGGTCCATACTGAATCAATTAATGGATGATGCCTTGGCATAAACTTATGTATGAATTGACGAATTCATTGGCAATTGTCAGACCTACTTGTAGGATGACTGGTGCAGTGAGATGTGTCTTCAAACAGGGTTGTGCCCTTGTCAAATTCATAGGTTGTCCTTGATTGTAATGTTACTGTCATGTCAAGCACTTGTGTATGGTCATACTGAATCAATTAATGGATGATGCCTTGGCATAAACTTATGTATGAATTGACGAATTCATTGGCAATTGTCAGACCTACTTGTAGGATGACTGGTGCAGTGAGATGTGTCTTCAAACAGGGTTGTGCCCTTGTCAAATTCATAGGTTGTCCTTGATTGTAATGTTACTGTCATGTCAAGCACTTGTGTATGGTCATACTGAATCAATTAATGGATGATGCCTTGGCATAAACTTATGTATGAATTGACGAATTCATTGGCAATTGTCAGACCTACTTGTAGGATGACTGGTGCAGTGAGATGTGTCTTCAAACAGGGTTGTGCCCTTGTCAAATTCATAGGTTGTTCTTGATTGTAATGTTACTGTCATGTCAAGCACTTGTGTATGGTCCATACTGAATCAATTAATGGATGATGCCTTGGCATAAACTTATGTATGAATTGACGAATTCATTGGCAATTGTCAGACCTACTTGTAGGATGACTGGTGCAGTGAGATGTGTCTTCAAACAGGGTTGTGCCCTTGTCAAATTCATAGGTTGTCCTTGATTGTAATGTTACTGTCATGTCAAGCACTTGTGTATGGTCATACTGAATCAATTAATGGATGATGCCTTGGCATAAACTTATGTATGAATTGACGAATTCATTGGCAATTGTCAGACCTACTTGTAGGATGACTGGTGCAGTGAGATGTGTCTTCAAACAGGGTTGTGCCCTTGTCAAATTCATAGGTTGTCCTTGATTGTAATGTTACTGTCATGTCAAGCACTTGTGTATGGTCATACTGAATCAATTAATGGATGATGCCTTGGCATAAACTTATGTATGAATTGACGAATTCATTGGCAATTGTCAGACCTACTTGTAGGATGACTGGTGCAGTGAGATGTGTCTTCAAACAGGGTTGTGCCCTTGTCAAATTCATAGGTTGTCCTTGATTGTAATGTTACTGTCATGTCAAGCACTTGTGTATGGTCATACTGAATCAATTAATGGATGATGCCTTGGCATAAACTTATGTATGAATTGACGAATTCATTGGCAATTGTCAGACCTACTTGTAGGATGACTGGTGCAGTGAGATGTGTCTTCAAACAGGGTTGTGCCCTTGTCAAATTCATAGGTTGTCCTTGATTGTAATGTTACTGTCATGTCAAGCACTTGTGTATGGTCACATACTGAATCAATTAATGGATGATGCCTTGGCATAAACTTATGTATGAATTGACGAATTCATTGGCAATTGTCAGACCTACTTGTAGGATGACTGGTGCAGTGAGATGTGTCTTCAAACAGGGTTGTGCCCTTGTCAAATTCATAGGTTGTCCTTGATTGTAATGTTACTGTCATGTCAAGCACTTGTGTATGGTCACATACTGAATCAATTAATGGATGATGCCTTGGCATAAACTTATGTATGAATTGACGAATTCATTGGCAATTGTCAGACCTACTTGTAGGATGACTGGTGCAGTGAGATGTGTCTTCAAACAGGGTTGTGCCCTTGTCAAATTCATAGGTTGTCCTTGATTGTAATGTTACTGTCATGTCAAGCACTTGTGTATGGTCATACTGAATCAATTAATGGATGATGCCTTGGCATAAACTTATGTATGAATTGACGAATTCATTGGCAATTGTCAGACCTACTTGTAGGATGACTGGTGCAGTGAGATGTGTCTTCAAACAGGGTTGTGCCCTTGTCAAATTCATAGGTTGTCCTTGATTGTAATGTTACTGTCATGTCAAGCACTTGTGTATGGTCACATACTGAATCAATTAATGGATGATGCCTTGGCATAAACTTATGTATGAATTGACGAATTCATTGGCAATTGTCAGACCTACTTGTAGGATGACTGGTGCAGTGAGATGTGTCTTCAAACAGGGTTGTGCCCTTGTCAAATTCATAGGTTGTTCTTGATTGTAATGTTACTGTCATGTCAAGCACTTGTGTATGGTCACATACTGAATCAATTAATGGATGATGCCTTGGCATAAACTTATGTATGAATTGACGAATTCATTGGCAATTGTCAGACCTACTTGTAGGATGACTGGTGCAGTGAGATGTGTCTTCAAACAGGGTTGTGCCCTTGTCAAATTCATAGGTTGTCCTTGATTGTAATGTTACTGTCATGTCAAGCACTTGTGTATGGTCACATACTGAATCAATTAATGGATGATGCCTTGGCATAAACTTATGTATGAATTGACGAATTCATTGGCAATTGTCAGACCTACTTGTAGGATGACTGGTGCAGTGAGATGTGTCTTCAAACAGGGTTGTGCCCTTGTCAAATTCATAGGTTGTCCTTGATTGTAATGTTACTGTCATGTCAAGCACTTGTGTATGGTCACATACTGAATCAATTAATGGATGATGCCTTGGCATAAACTTATGTATGAATTGACGAATTCATTGGCAATTGTCAGACCTACTTGTAGGATGACTGGTGCAGTGAGATGTGTCTTCAAACAGGGTTGTGCCCTTGTCAAATTCATAGGTTGTTCCTTGATTGTAATGTTACTGTCATGTCAAGCACTTGTGTATGGTCATACTGAATCAATTAATGGATGATGCCTTGGCATAAACTTATGTATGAATTGACGAATTCATTGGCAATTGTCAGACCTACTTGTAGGATGACTGGTGCAGTGAGATGTGTCTTCAAACAGGGTTGTGCCCTTGTCAAATTCATAGGTTGTCCTTGATTGTAATGTTACTGTCATGTCAAGCACTTGTGTATGGTCACATACTGAATCAATTAATGGATGATGCCTTGGCATAAACTTATGTATGAATTGACGAATTCATTGGCAATTGTCAGACCTACTTGTAGGATGACTGGTGCAGTGAGATGTGTCTTCAAACAGGGTTGTGCCCTTGTCAAATTCATAGGTTGTTCTTGATTGTAATGTTACTGTCATGTCAAGCACTTGTGTATGGTCACATACTGAATCAATTAATGGATGATGCCTTGGCATAAACTTATGTATGAATTGACGAATTCATTGGCAATTGTCAGACCTACTTGTAGGATGACTGGTGCAGTGAGATGTGTCTTCAAACAGGGTTGTGCCCTTGTCAAATTCATAGGTTGTCCTTGATTGTAATGTTACTGTCATGTCAAGCACTTTTGTATGGTCACATACTGAATCAATTAATGGATGATGCCTTGGCATAAACTTATGTATGAATTGACGAATTCATTGGCAATTGTCAGACCTACTTGTAGGATGACTGGTGCAGTGAGATGTGTCTTCAAACAGGGTTGTGCCCTTGTCAAATTCATAGGTTGTCCTTGATTGTAATGTTACTGTCATGTCAAGCACTTTTGTATGGTCACATACTGAATCAATTAATGGATGATGCCTTGGCATAAACTTATGTATGAATTGACGAATTCATTGGCAATTGTCAGACCTACTTGTAGGATGACTGGTGCAGTGAGATGTGTCTTCAAACAGGGTTGTGCCCTTGTCAAATTCATAGGTTGTCCTTGATTGTAATGTTACTGTCATGTCAAGCACTTGTGTATGGTCATACTGAATCAATTAATGGATGATGCCTTGGCATAAACTTATGTATGAATTGACGAATTCATTGGCAATTGTCAGACCTACTTGTAGGATGACTGGTGCAGTGAGATGTGTCTTCAAACAGGGTTGTGCCCTTGTCAAATTCATAGGTTGTCCTTGATTGTAATGTTACTGTCATGTCAAGCACTTGTGTATGGTCACATACTGAATCAATTAATGGATGATGCCTTGGCATAAACTTATGTATGAATTGACGAATTCATTGGCAATTGTCAGACCTACTTGTAGGATGACTGGTGCAGTGAGATGTGTCTTCAAACAGGGTTGTGCCCTTGTCAAATTCATAGGTTGTCCTTGATTGTAATGTTACTGTCATGTCAAGCACTTGTGTATGGTCACATACTGAATCAATTAATGGATGATGCCTTGGCATAAACTTATGTATGAATTGACGAATTCATTGGCAATTGTCAGACCTACTTGTAGGATGACTGGTGCAGTGAGATGTGTCTTCAAACAGGGTTGTGCCCTTGTCAAATTCATAGGTTGTCCTTGATTGTAATGTTACTGTCATGTCAAGCACTTGTGTATGGTCACATACTGAATCAATTAATGGATGATGCCTTGGCATAAACTTATGTATGAATTGACGAATTCATCGGCAATTGTCAGACCTACTTGTAGGATGACTGGTGCAGTGAGATGTGTCTTCAAACAGGGTTGTGCCTTTGTCAAATTCATAGGTTGTTCTTGATTGTAATGTTACTGTCATGTCAAGCACCTGTGTATGGTCACATACTGAATCAATTAATGGATGATGCCTTGGCATAAACTTATGTATGAATTGACGAATTCATTGGCAATTGTCAGACCTACTTGTAGGATGACTGGTGCAGTGAGATGTGTCTTCAAACAGGGTTGTGCCCTTGTCAAATTCATAGGTTGTTCTTGATTGTAATGTTACTGTCATGTCAAGCACTTTTGTATGGTCATACTGAATCAATTAATGGATGATGCCTTGGCATAAACTTATGTATGAATTGATGAATTCATTGGCAATTGTCAGACCTACTTGTAGGATGACTGGTGCAGTGAGATGTGTCTTCAAACAGGGTTGTGCCCTTTGGTCAAATTCATAGGTTGTTCTTGATGTGTAAGTTACGGTCATGTCAAGCACCTGTGTATGGTCACATACTGAATCAATTAATGGATGATGCCTTGGCATAAACTTATGTATGAATTGACGAATTCATTGGCAATTGTCAGACCTACTTGTAGGATGACTGGTGCAGTGAGATGTGTCTTCAAACAGGGTTGTGCCCTTGTCAAATTCTTAGGTTGTTGACTGACTGAATAACTGATTGCATAATTGACTGACTGACTGAATAACTGCATGATTGACACACATTATTCACGTTGTGCGCAGGTGCGGTGGCATGACCCTTACACTACCGAGGACGACACCTGGGAGCCGGTCGACGATCTGGTGGACCTGCAAGTGTTCGCTGCCTTCATGCGCAGCGACACCTGGGTGGTGTTCGTGAATGAGAATGCAGATGCGGTCAAGGGGTGGGAGAGGATCCGTTTTGCTACACAACCTGTGTCCGCACTAGCACATTAATGACCCTGACCCTGGAAATCTAAAACTATGTTCCGACGACTGTAGTGGTGGTTATTTGTTTTGGTGGAGTTGGACACATGCCTGTCGAGCCTCACACCTGAGATAGTGGTGGTGATTTTTTTGGTGGTGTTTACACATGCCTGTCGAGCCTCACACCTGAGATAGTGGTGGTGATAGTCACTTGACTGAATTCGGCTATAAATAAAATAATGCCCACTTGACTGAAATTCGATTATTGAATTTGCATACACCAAATTTGTTTCATTTGGTTGAATACACAAAAATTGATTTATTGAGTTTGTATACACCAAATTTGTTTCATTTAGTTGCGTACATTCATAGGATGCGCCAGCCACACTGTAGTTTTAGTTGCATACATTCATAGGATGCGCCACACTATTGTTTTAGTTGCATACATTCATAGGATGCGCCATCCACACTGTAGTTTTAGTTGCATACATTCATAGGATGCGCCACACTAAATTGATTACACAAAATTGATTACACTAAATTGATTACACTTCGATTATTGAATTTGCATACACCAAATTTGTTTCATTTGGTTGAATACACAAAATTTGATTTATTGAGTTTGTATACACCAAATTTGTTTCATACATTCATAGGATGCGCAATTTGTTGCATACATTCATAGGATGCGCCAGCCACACTGTAATGTTTAAAGTCATCGCCTCTGATATTGTTCTTAGCCCCCCCCCTGACTTGCCACCAAGGACTCTTCCACAGTTCGAATACCGCAAATGAAACATGATATCGGACTACCGCGATTCACATCCAGCCATCTATGTACACACGACGCATGCGGAGCCCCTTACCCCCCCCCCAGCGGGAGGGGGCCCCACAGTTCAAATGCACGAGACTGGATTCATTGATCATTGTACTATCGACCGAATGCATGCGATAATGCAAACGCACGCACACGCACGTGAAGAAGAGTGATAGATAGATTTACAACACAGGATCACGAACGTTTCGTGTACAGTCAACGGAATACTAAAATGAAACCGATTCGTGTACGGCACACCTTACGGTGTAGCAACCCACGGGGCAGTGGAACACCAATACGATTTTGAATCAACAAATTGCAGGATGTTAACTAGAATATCGTGGTTCTTTTTTAGATCACGATTTTGAATCAACAAATTGCAGGATGTTAACGAGAATATCGTGGTTATTTTTTAGATCTTCGCACACTGCGGACCCCTCAATATTCGAGAGACCGAGCAGCCCCCTAAAATAGAGCTTGGGGTCCCGATCGGGTTGGAAGGACGCAGGGGTCCATGTCCGGTCTCTCGAATATTGAGGGGTCCGTAGTGTGCGAAGGGTTTCTTCTAGGATCGCAGCCTCTATTCTCAGCTTCTTTCTGCTTCTCTCAGATTTTTCGATGCCTCTCCCTACTATTCCTCCAGAGCTAATATCGCGCATTCTCTTCGAGTCAATTGGTATTCATCAATGTTTGGAACTGTCTACTCTCTTCCCATCCTGGTCGGACTACGCATCAGCCAACTTTCCTCACATCCTGTTGCGCAGATTCACTATCACGAACGCATTCGAACGTGCTATGGCCTACGATCGCATTGATGTGGCTTTGCAGCTGTTGGATCTGACCGTACCAGGCTCTTTTAACTACGATGCTCTGCTGACACAGTCTGTAATCGGTGGACATACCGACCTGGTCAGGGCTATTGTTCAGACCCCTAGGTTTGCTGCAGGGACCATACCTAATAGTGGTGATAGTGAACTGCTAATAGAAGCAGCAGAGAATGGCCATACCGAGATTGTAAGGCTTTTTTTGGAAGCTCCAGTCAACCCTGCACATGCAAACTGCCAAGGTGGGCGTGCTCTTGTGACAGCAGCTGCTGGTGGTCACACCGAGATTGTAAGGCTTCTTTTGGAATCACCCCAGCATGCTGCGCGTGCAGACTGCCAGAGGGGGCTTGCTCTTGTGGAAGCAGCTGAGGGTGGTCACATGGAGGTGGCCAGGCTACTCCTGTCTGCTCCTATCCACCCTGCGCGAGCAGATTGTCTTAATGGACTTGCTCTTGAGGCAGCAGCTAGGGGTGGTCAAATTGAGGTGGCCAAGCTTCTCATTGGATATCCAGAGCATGCTGCGCGAGCTGACTGCAGGCGTGTTCTTGTGGACGCAGCTGAGGGTGGACACATCGAGACAGTGAGGCTACTCCTGTCTGCTCCTATCCACCCTGCGCGAGCAGATTGTCTTAATGGACTTGCTCTTATAGAAGCAGCTTTTGGTGGTCACACTGAGGTGGCCAAGCTTCTCATTGGATATCCAGACCACCCAGCACACGCAGACTGCCAGAGGGGGCGTGCTCTGGCAAGAGCAGCTGGTGAGGGTCACATCGATACAGTAAGGTTCCTCATGGAAGCTCCAGCCCACCATGCGCGAGCGGACGACCCATATGGTGCTCTGGTGAGAGCAGCCTATGGTGGCCACACCGAGGTGGTCAGACTCCTCCTGTCTGCTCCAGTCTACCCTGCGCGAGCGGACGACCAGATGGCTGCTCTGCTGAGAGCAGCCGAGGGTGGCCACACCGAGGTGGTCAGACTCCTCCTGTCTGCTCCAGTCCACCCTACACACACAGACTGTCTAGGAGGAGCTGCTCTTATGGAAGCATTTAGACGCCAGAGGGGGCTTGCTCTGGAGTTGGCTAGACAGGGTGGACACATAGAAGTTGCCAAACTTCTCTTGATATTTGGTGGTTAGAGCACGATTGATGGCTTTGGGAGCTGCCTAGAAGCTGCAATGCGCGCAGGCCTGATGATCACCCCCCCCTTTGATACAGTTCTGATACAGTTCTGATACAGTTTGGTACAGTTTGGTACAGTTTGGTACAGTTTGATACAGTTTGATACAGTTTGATACAGTTTGATACAGTTTGGGTCACACCCCCTTTGATACAGTTCTGATACAGTTTGGGTCACACCCCCTTTGATACAGTTCTGATACAGTTTGGGTCACGGCGTTGCCTAGAAACTACAGTGTAGTATATCTAGGCTTTTCTAATGAGATTTTTACCGTCTTGTTATTGCTTCAGTTTCAAAATCTGTATTAGTCTCCGTTGTAAAAGTTGAATACTCAATCGTTTCTCAACATGTGTCGTTTGAGAACCCCGCACTCTCTCACAAACGCTTCCAATTTGTCATCTGTGTACAAAGGTGGATATATGAATCCGGATAGATGCATTTAAAAATACATAAAGCTACTAAACAATTCATGCCGGAAACTCTTTGGTTCTGACTGGAAGCCGAAACACAACTCCCTGCAAGCACGGCAAACATCTTTACAAACTCCATGCAGATCACAACTTCGCAGGGACACACCAATTGACTGGAAGCCGAAATACATCTCCCTGCAACACGGCAAAGCCAGCACGGCAAACATCTTTACAAACTCCATGCAGATCACAAACTCGCAGGGACACACCAATTGACTCGAAGCCGAAATACTTCGCACTGCAAGCACGGTAGCCATCGATACAACTTCGCAGGGACACACTTTTCCGGAAGACATTTGAGATGTCAGTGACATCTTCGGCCAACTCCACGCAGACCACAAATTCGCAGGGACACACTTTTCCGGAAGACATTTGAGATGTCAGTGACATCTTCGGCCAACTCCACGCAGACCACAAATTCGCAGGGACACACTTTTCCGGAAGACATTTGAGATGTCAGTGACATCTTCGGCCAACTCCACGCAGACCACAAATTCGCAGGGACACATCAAATTCTCGCACTCTTCGCAATATCGTTATCCACTTTCATTCTCTTCGCAATATCGTTATCCACTTACATTCTCTTCGCAATAGCGTTATCCTCTTCCAACTCTTCTATTCATCATGAGGACTCACTGTGCTTGCCTTGCACCTAGATTCATGACTTTCAAGAATATTGCTATGTCTACGCTCTTCAGTCATGAGGAGATCTTAGAAATGTCCAGAGGACTCTGCGCGACTCCTGCAGCAGATGTATTCTCGGGGCAGTCCGGGATTCACGCTGGCAACAGAGGATGCTTTACAGCCAAGGCCTACGCAGCAGGGGATATCATCGGCCCCATCAAGGGGGTCATCGTGCCTGGAGAATTTCAGCAGTCTGATTACTGCAGACACATGTCCATTATCGCGGGAGAGGATTCCAAGATGGTTTGTTGCGTAACAGTAAAATGAAACATCAAAAAAACGGTATAATGGGGCATGCGGTGTGTGCCATGGGGTTGCATGATGCATGGGGCATGCGGTGTGTGCCATGGGGTTGCATGATGCATGGGGCATGCGGTGTGTGCCATGGGGTTGCATGATGCATGGGGCATGCGGTGTGTGCCATGGGGTTGCATGATGCATGGGGCATGCGGTGTGTGCCATGGGGTTGCATGATGCATGATGCATGGGGCATGCGGTGTGTGCCATGGGGTTACATGGGGCATGCCCGGAGGTTCGGGTCGCGAGCTACCCGGACATGCGAAACCACACGCTGCCCGGAGGTTCGTGTCGCGAGCTGGCTGACAGCAAACGCTCGCATCGGTGAAAGGTGACGTGTCACAGGATAGACATGTCAAACGTCGAGAGTTTCAGCTGAAACATGATAAGGGTTTGGTAGGGTTTCATATGCTCGGTCCAGAGAAGAAGCACCACATCTTTCGCTGGTTACCACATCTTTCGCTGGTTACCACTCAATTCCTGGAAATTCGGAAGCCCAAGGTGAGGTGTCTTTGAAATAGCTTCCAGGATTTCGCGACGAGTTGCATCGCCTGTTCGCTAATTGCATTGCCGAATTGCATTGCTCAGGAAGTGGTCGCTCGCTCGCTCAGGAAGTGCTTGCTCGCATTGCTCAGGAAGTGCTTTCTCGCATTGCTCAGGAACTGCTTGCTCGCTCGCTCAATCGTGTTTGTTCAATAAACCAGGTGAAGTTGGTCGGATCTAGCTTACAGGATAGTTGTTAGATGCTGCTGCTGCAATGATTGCCTGCACTGTCGCGACTGTTCGATAGCTTATAGGATGCTATATCGTGTTGAGCTGGTCGGATCTAGCTTACAGGATAGGCAAATTCTGCTGCTGCTGCAATGCATGCCTGCACTGTCGCGACTGTTCGATAGCTTATAGGATGCTATATCGTGTTGAGCTGGTCGGATCTAGCTTACAGGATAGGCAAATTCTGCTGCTGCTGCAATGCATGCCTGCACTGTCGCGACTGTTCGATAGCTTATAGGATGCTATATCGTGTTGAGCTGGTCGGATCTAGCTTACAGGATAGGCAAATTCTGCTGCTGCAATGCATGCCTGCACTGTCGCGACTGTTCGATATCTTATAGGATGCTATATCGTGTTGAGCTGGTCGGATCTAGCTTACAGGATAGGCAAATTCTGCTGCTGCAATGCATGCCTGCACTGTCGCGACTGTTCGATATCTTATAGGATGCTATATCGTGTTGAGATGGTCGGATCTAGCTCACAGGATAGTCAAATGCTGCTGCTGCAATGCATGCCTGCACTGTCGCGACTGTTCGATATCTTATAGGATGCTATATCGTGTTGAGATGGTCGGATCTAGCTCACATGATAGTCAAATGCTGCTGCTGCACTGTCGCAATTGTTCTATAACTGACAGGATGCTAGATCGTGTCGAGCTGGTCGGATCTAGCTTACAGGATAGTTGTTAGATGCTGCTGCTGTTGCAATGCATGACTGCACTGTCGCAATTGTTCTATAACTGACAGGATGCTAGATCGTGTCGAGCTGGTCGGATCTAGCATACAGGATAGTTGTTAGATGCTGCTGCTGTTGCAATGCATGACTGCACTGTCGCAATTGTTCTATAACTGACAGGATGCTAGATCGTGTCGAGCTGGTCGGACCTAGCTTACAGGATAGTTGTTAGATGCTGCTTCTGCAATGCCTGCCTGCACTGTCGCAATTGTTCGATAACTTACAGGATGCTAGATCGTGTTGAGATGGTCGGACCTAGCTTACAGGATAGTCAAATGCTGCTGCTGCACTGCCTGCCTGACTGATTTTATGCTCCAATTTTTCTTAACACAGGAAACATACCCAAGTCATCCTATGTCAGGCTATATATCGTCGTCGTCAGAGGACAAAGGTACATGCACTTGTTTGCTTTCAATATTTTGATTGTGCAGACACCTATTTTTCAGTTTGTTTGTTTGTGAAAGATTCTCTACATTTTGACAGTTATTTTGAGTGTCCTCAAGTGCATACACCTATTTTTCAGTGTGTTTGTTTGTGAAAGATTCTCTACATTTTGACAGTTATTTTGAGTGTCCTCAAGTGCATACACCTATTTTTCAGTGTGTTTGTTTGTGAAAGATTCTCTACATTTTGACAGTTATTTTGAGTGTCCTCATGTGCATACACCTATTTTTCAGTGTGTTTGTTTGTGAAAGATTCTCTACATTTTGACAGTTATTTTGAGTGTCCTCATGTGCATACACCTATTTTTCAGTGTGTTTGTTTGTGAAAGATTCTCTACATTTTGACAGTTATTTTGAGTGTCCTCAAGTGCATACACCTATTTTTCAGTGTGTTTGTTTGTGAAAGATTCTCTACATTTTGACAGTTATTTGAGTGTCCTCATGTGCATACACCTATTTTTCAGTGTGTTTGTTTGTGAAAGATTCTCTACATTTTGACAGTTATTTTGAGTGTCCTCAAGTGCATACACCTATTTTTCAGTGTGTTTGTTTGTGAAAGATTCTCTACATTTTGACAGTTATTTTGAGTGTCCTCATGTGCAGACACCTATTTTTCAGTGTGTTTGTTTGCGAAAGATTCTCTACATTTTGACAGTTATTTTGAGTGTCCTCATGTGCATACACCTATTTTTCAGTGTGTTTGTTTGTGAAAGATTCTCTACATTTTGACAGTTATTTTGAGTGTCCTCAAGTGCATACACCTATTTTTCAGTGTGTTTGTTTGTGAAAGATTCTCTACATTTTGACAGTTATTTTGAGTGTCCTTATGTGCATACACCTATTTTTCAGTGTGTTTGTTTGTGAAAGATTCTCTACATTTTGACAGTTATTTTGAGTGTCCTCAAGTGCATACACCTATTTTTCAGTGTGTTTGTTTGTGAAAGATTCTCTACATTTTGACAGTTATTTTGAGTGTCCTCATGTGCATACACCTATTTTTCAGTGTGTTTGTTTGTGAAAGATTCTCTACATTTTGACAGTTATTTTGAGTGTCCTCAAGTGCATACACCTATTTTTCAGTGTGTTTGTTTGTGAAAGATTCTCTACATTTTGACAGTTATTTTGAGTGTCCTCATGTGCAGACACCTATTTTTCAGTGTGTTTGTTTGTGAAAGATTCTCTACATTTTGACAGTTATTTTAAGTGTCCTCATGTGCAGACACCTATTTCTCAGTATGTTTGTTTGTGAAAGATTCTCTACATTTTGACAGTTATTTTAACTGTCCACATGTGCAGACACCTATTTTTCAGTATGTTTGTTTGTGAAAGATTCTCTACATTTTGACAGTTATTTTAAGTGTCCTCATGTGCAGACACCTATTTTTCAGTATGTTTGTTTGTGAAAGATTCTCTACATTTTGACAGTTATTTTAAGTGTCCTCATGTGCAGACACCTATTTTTCAGTATGTTTGTTTGTGAAAGATTCTCTACATTTTGAAAGTTATTTTAAGTGTCCTCATGTGCAGACACCTATTTCTCAGTATGTTTGTTTGTGAAAGATTCTCTACATTTTGACAGTTATTTTAAGTGTCCTCATGTGCAGACACCTATTTCTCAGTTTGTTTGTTTGTGAAAGATTCTCTACATTTTGACAGTTATTTTAAGTGCCCTCATGTGCAGACACCTATTTTTCAGTATGTTTGTTTGTGAAAGATTCTCTACATTTTGAAAGTTATTTTAAGTGTCCTCATGTGCAGACACCTATTTTTCAGTGTGTTTGTTTGTGAAAGATTCTCTACATTTTGACAGTTATTTTAAGTGTCCTCAAGTGCAGGCACCTATTTTTCAGTGTGTTTGTTTGTGAAAGATTCTCTACATTTTGACAGTTATTTTAAGTGTCCTCATGTGCATACACCTATTTTTCAGTGTGTTTGTTTGTGAAAGATTCTCTACATTTTGACAGTTATTTTAAGTGTCCTCATGTGCAGACACCTATTTTTCAGTGTGTTTGTTTGTGAAAGATTCTCTACATTTTGACAGTTATTTTGAGTGTCCTCATGTGCAGACACCTATTTTTCAGTGTGTTTGTGAAATGTGTGTATGCAGATGAGTGATTACAAGACCTGCATGCAACATGTCAGAACAACCGTGCATCATCGACCTATCAATGGACGATGAAGACATTGTTCGAGACTGTGTTGCACAAATATGCAACCGCATAGTTAACGCACATGAGCCGTGCGTTATGTCCTTGGTCTCGTCTGATGATGAGTCCGACGACGCGACCCAGCCCGAGCCTATGTCAGAGCCCGAGCCCGAGCCCGAGCCCGAGCCCGAGCCCGAGCCCGAGCCCGAGCCTATGTCAGAGCCCGAGCCCGAGCCCGAGCCCGAGCCCGAGCCTATGTCAGAGCCCGAGCCCGAGCCTATGTCAGAGTCTGACTACGAGCCCGAGCCCGAGCCCGAGCCCTATCAGCCGGACCACACGTTTGAAGACGTAGCCGGGCTACTGGAGAGGACCGGGATATTGGAAACGTTCCTCGCAGGCGGGCCTACCCTGGCGACCATGTCCACCAGCTGGTGGACGTACTGGTTGTCAAACAAAGCCGTTGACACCTGGTTCACAGGCGTTTGGACGAGGCATGAACAAAAGATGATGATCTTGAGTCTGCATCCCGACAAGGCCAACTCCTTGCGCGATGCGCACATGACCGAGGAAGATCACAGGTGGATGGACAAACTGTCCCAAAACCTGAATGGAGCCCTCAACGAGGTGCACCACGTGATTCCATGCGAGATGTATGAAATCCTATACTTGCTCTATAATACTGAGTTGGCTTAAATTGCTGCTTTTGGTTAGGTTTTCGAGCAGGACACACCTACGAGAACCATGATGGCATGCAACTGCATCGTCACCATGATGGCATGCAACTGCATCGTCCACACAGATTTCTTGGCTCCGGGTGTCACATGGGAGTTGGCATGGCTTGACGTGTAATAAGGAATTTGCATGTAATGGGCGTTCCTGCCTCCCGGCCGATTTTGACTGGTTGCTAAACATGGTATGGAGCGGATTTGTGATTCCTTGGTGCTGATGTCTCAAGCTAGCGAGTCGTTCAGGAGGCTCTAAATCCTGATTATAAATTTAAAAAAATCGGCCGGGAGGCAGGAACGCCCATTATGTACTAAATATCAGAATGCCATGTATGGCAACCAACGCTTCTGTAAAATTCTTCAACCTGCTGCACCTTCTTCAACCTCCTCCCCTGTCGCCATACTCCTCTGTAGATACCCCCCATCCCTCCTCCCCAGTCATCGTCGCTTGTTTTCTTGCGTTTTTCTTACCTTGCTGCTACACTACACACAGTTTTTTACTGTGTTTACCATGGGGTTGCATGGGGCATGCGGTGTGTGCCATGTGGTTGCTGTGTGTGCCATGGGGTTGCATGGGGCATGCGGTGTGTGCCATGTGGTTGCTGTGTGTGCCATGGGGTTGCTGTGTGTGCCATGGGGTTGCATGGGGCATGCGGTGTGTGCCATGGGGTTGCGGAGCGGGTTTCGCGATCTATTTATTCTTCCATTCTTTCATTATTTCATTCACAAAACCCATTCACCACATCAATAAATCCCTACTTATCCCCATTTGTTTCTTCACGTCCAATGTAAACACGATCAATATCATTGACTATTCATTGGTTCTTCATTTGATGACTACAACATTTAATTCCACGCACTTGTACACTCAGGCACAACAATCAACATCATGGGATCCGTCCCATATCATGGGATCCCAACCGAGGTGTGGCTACACATAGCATCATTGACTGTGGACCGTAGCGGATCCTCAACGCCTTTTCCGTGGGCGTTGAGCCGCTCCATGCAAAAGGCAGCGTCGGAGACCACTGGGTACATGCGACATCTGTTGGTGAATAGATTCCGCTCCATGCGGAATGCAGTTCGTGCCATGCAATCAATGGGAAACATGAAGTGCATACTCGCTTTAGTCCAAGATAACTCTGATGTCTCTCCCAAAGTAGCACGCTCTTGCATGCTCAGTGAGACTCGGGCGGCCATACACAGTGACGGGAGCATTGAAGCTTTGAGATGCATGCAAGAATACTGGAAGGATGTCATCAATGACAATCTTGTCATTGAGTGCATGGGCCTGGCCATCAGACGCAACCGCCCAGACATCGTGAGGAGTTTCCTCATCACTGGAGGACCCGTGCGTCTCCGTCGGAACCTCTTCGACGACCCATTCATGATTGCCTGCAAGTTTGGGTAAGCTGAGGTCGTGCAGATCCTACTGGACGCTAATGCGATAGACAGAACTGGCTACGCCGACGATCACTATGACAAGGCATTCGCCCACGGGCACATTACCATCATGCACATGCTATTCGAGAGAGGCCTCACTTCGTTTGACGCATGTACAATGGCTAACATGGCATTCAGTGTACTTTTTCGTGATAAACCTTATGAGATCAGACAGGACGAGGAGGGTATTATGAGAGCCGCAGCACACGTCGTGAGCGTCTGCAACTGCAATGTGTGTATGTCGACCAAAAACTTGCAGTCGCAGATGCACGCCCTGGCGAGGCACCTGATGTAGCTAGTGATTGTGGATTATGAGGAGTGTGGCGCGCGATCATGATGAAATTGGAGTACCTATATCCCCAATGATTGGGTCTGTATAAAGTTAGACACATTGGTACTGGACTGGACATGAACAATTTTCTTGGAGTGTTATATTTTCGCAAAATTCCACATTGCTCTTGTAGTTACATTTTTGTCCCACTTTATTTGAGAACAAACTGTTCCTAGTATTTACACATAATGGGCGTCCCTGACTCCCGGCCGATTTTGACAATACAAGCTGCCAAGAATCAGCCAGAGATTTCGATGTACTGCCCTGGACGCGTCGGAATTTTCCGGTGGTGGGTTCAGAAGTTGCGCTGAAGTAAATCCACGCCAGCCAGAGATTACGATGTATTGTGTCTGCTGGTTGATGTTACAATGTGCTGGTTGATGTTCCTCGTTCCTCGCGGACTCCTTTGTGGGGGCTCCTCTTGGGGGAGGTAAAAGGGGCTCCGCCACTTGTTTAATGTGGTACGGACGACACAGTGTTCCGCCGTTTGCGTGAGGATGCCGGGGCTTTGAAGTTTTGTCAACGACTTCACCCGCATCCGATACTTTCTCTTTGCATTTTGTTAATTTTCTGCAATTCGATGCGTTCATGCGGAGCGCGCCGGCCCACTCGATCCATTCATCAAGCGTCTGTTATTTTTTGTCGGAGGCCTCATTATTAATATAAAGCGACTATTTGTGTGTGTGTGTAATACACCTGTTGTCATGACTTCTACAGGCATTGTTCCCATGTCGATAAGCTATATGAATCGCACCGTCCACGTGCTCCGGAGTGACATGGCGCCAGACATAGTCATCAAGCTTCAAAGCCTGTCAAACCACACGGGACGCGTTTGGACAGAGAATGTAGATGGTATCACAGTGTTCACACCTGAGCTGAGTGTGCATGATACAACAGATGTAACTACCATTAAGGCTGCGTGCGTGGAGAACACCTACATCATCGAGATTAATCGGTCATATGTCATCGCTTACTGCAGCATTCAAATTCTAAGGATTTGCAGACAGCAGCAGCAAGCTATGTTTGTGTGCAACGGTTCCACTATGGATGCTACAACTTGACATGGAGGATCGTACAGTCAACGCTGTGTACGGCACACCTTACGGTGTATCACCTAATGGTGTAGCAACCCACGGGGCAGTGGAACACCAATACGATTTTGAATCAACAAATCTCGAGACTGTCATGTTGCTTACATTCGCAAGTATTAGCCACTCTGATCAAACTTTTCAGCAATGTGTACAACAATCGACCGTCTTTCCAAGTTGTACATAGAGAATTGTAATTGATTCAATATACTGTAACATTATTGACCGGTTTGAATGTCCGTAGAGAATTATAATGTATGCACAGGATTCACTCTTTGCCCCCCTGGTCTATTTGCGCTAGTCAGTTGTTTCAATTCGCTGATTGTGACACTACATGCATCGAGAGCATCCTCTATGATGTCGAACCCCTTCTCCTGCGCCCACATCAGTGCTTGACGGCCGCAGAAGAGTCCATTGTCATCTCTGATGGCTGGCAATGAAGTCACCTGCCACACCGAGAGTAGTTCAGTCACGCAATATGTAAGGGGCTCATCAAGTGCTATGATGCGAAACCCCATGACCTGTAGTGGATGTAATATATGGTTGTATGCTTCAATTGACGGACAAGAGGCAGATACGATGACAAATTTGTGTCCCATGTTGGTTGTTATTAATACATAAGCCAATATTTTGCAATCAGACGCGCACCACCTACAGTCGGCGGAACAGTAAAATGAAACATATATCAGATGGAAATAAATGTACGACATCGCCGTTAGAAAATTGTCGTTAAGAATTCTCGACATACAAGAAAAGCGCAGGAGCGGGTCGGAAGCTGTTACGTTTGTCACAGACCACTTGTAGAGTCCGCCCACAAAGCTTCATTGTATTCATCCAGCTTGACGTGTGTACGGACGTGGATGACTTGACAGTTCAGGTCGCCTATCACCGACGCTGTCTGCATCTGTATAGATTCATGAATCCCAAGAACACAAATTGAACCCTTATAGCTTGCTTGCAGGTCTCCACCGAGAGAGGGGGGTGGATGCGTGCGAATGAATGCGAATCTGCGCAGCAAATGGAAAGAAAGTCACACCAAACAAACTTTGATATCCCCTAACTTTCTTGGCTGGTGTCAGAATTGAACGATTCCAAAAGCGTCTCCCATGCAAACCCACCTATTGAATGCGTTTCCGCGGTCTCAGAATCGCGAGTGAACTTTGTGAAACTAGCAAGCCAAGTATAAGGTGTGTCCCACTTTATTTGAGAACATATCGCTCTCTGGCAGATAAACAATATGTGCCTCACTCGCTCAAGTTTGCAGACATGGCGTGACACCTATCCTACCAGCCACGCCATTCCAGATGCTGACATGGATGTAGCATTGCAGATGTACTCGAACCTATGGCCTACTCTTGACCATAGCAGACATTACTGCCTGAACCCTTTGATCTTGGCTGCCGAGCTCCTAGAGCACGCTGGGGTGGGGCTCTACCCCAATGTTAAACGCTTCAAGGGTGAGAAAGGTCGGCGTTACCAGTACACAATAGAGCAAATGATCTTAACAGGAACCACTCATGGCATCGTTTTCAACGGGACAACTGTCGTAGACCTAGATTCTCGTTAGAAATTATGCGTTTCTTGTGTACTCAGGTGAATGTAGATAAGGGGGAAATCGTGTGTTTACTGTACTCAGGGTCAAAATATTTGACGAAATGAACTTCGAGAACCTCTTCAACCTTCAACTACGTAACTTTTAAGTCAACAGTAGTTGCCTCGTTTGCTTTCCGAAAATAACTAATCTTCGAAACGCTGTCGATACCAAATGGTGGTCATGACAAGCAGAGCCCCCGTATTCATGGAAAAAATACAGAGAACGGGGTCTAGTTGACGTGGTTTTTAAGTGGCCACGTCTAGTTGACGTGGTTTCTCACGATGAAAGGCACGAGCACGTGACTGACCATGTGATTCCTTTTCCTCTGGAGGTGTTCGCGGTATCGCTCTGCGATCACTCGAACTGCCTTACTGACGCGCAGCCAAGACATGCAAATCTTCTCGAAGAAGACCTCTTGGATTTCTGTATCAAAGTAAGAGATCGACAGTGTATCGGCGCCAAATAAGTCGAGGTTGATGTCCTTGGATCCAGGTCGGATGATGAACAGCCTCTCCAGTATGCGGTAGATGGTAGATGGTTCTTCGGTCATACACAAGGCTTCCAGCGCAAACAACTTGTGTCTGTTCCTTTTGTCCATGTACAATTTGGAGTCATAGCATTCAGACATGTACATTCCATCGATTTTATGGTCCACGAACTTAGAGAACGCTGGGAAGGAAGCGTCTCCGAATGTGAACATCACAGGTGGAAAAGTGTATATGTTGTATACCAGATGCGGATCATACGGATCATGTGATTTGTATGCAGCATTAGCAAGTTGCAACCATATTTTCTCACCGACTGTTGACATATTAGTTAGATTTTGGATAGAGTTGGTTTGGTTGTCTTCTTGCTCAGATGGAAATGGTTTCAATTTTTTAAACCCTACAGTCGGCGGAACAATGACTTACAATGGGCGTTCCTGCCTCCCGGCCGATCCCACAATCAAATGTCCCTAGCTGTATGAATGGGTTGACATGACCAAGTACAGCACGGTGTTCTGTCAGGAGGAATGGATCTTCAACATCATGAACTTTCCGACGTACGAGGTGGAAGTCGACATGAGCGACACGCAGCCCGCGCAAGACTACATGGCGGATCTCACGAACTCCGTGGATGTAGAGTGTCCGTTCGCGTACCAAATGGCCGGTGTCAAGGGTGGTGGCGAGGGCATCGTGTGGACGTGCGTGGACCACCCATCGTCTCGTCTGTGGTTCAAGACGAAGGGCAAGACGCATTGCACTGCCGTCACGAAGCAAGCGGTGCCTTCGCAGGCAGAGTACATCAAGACTGTTACCGAGTTCGTCGAGTCCGTCACGACCGAGTCTCGGTTGAGCCAAGGTCTCGAGTGCCTGGTTGAACAGGGCGTGGAGTTGCGGATACAAAGCGTCTCTGAGTTTTCGTCATGGGTGTGCCGAGACGTGTTCAAGGAGGAAAGAGACACGATCGAAGAAAACGGATTCAATGTGAACGACGTTCGTAAGGCGTTGTACAGGAAAGCAGGGAACTGGTACAAACAACGGGTGGCAACCGCATAAAATGGGCGTTCCTGCCTCCCGGCCGATTTTGACTGGTTGCGAAACATGGTATGGAGCGGATTTGTGATTCCTTTGTGCTCATGTCTCAAGCTAGCGAGTCGTTCATGAGGCTCTAAATCCTGATTAGAAATTTAAAAAAATCGGCCGGGAGGCAGGAACGCCCATTATAACTCAATTTCTAGAGCATGAATAAGCGTAATTGTGCATGGTAAGTAAACTGAACTTAAGAGAAACCTGTTGTTTTCTATGGCATCCAACAAGAGCATGGATGTCTTCACGTTCACATTTCCAAAATAATTTTGAGCATGTAGGGAAGGGATGAGTGACTTTGATAATCGTTTGCGGCAGCTTGAGGCGGAACAGGCAAACCAGCGTCAGGAGATCCAAGCCTTACGGGATGCCACGTCCACCCAGATCCAGCGCATGGACAAGGAGATCCAAGCCGTGCGGGATGCCACGTCCACCCAGATCGAGCGTGAGTTGGAAAGGGCATGGGCCGCGGCGTACCATGAACTGCAAGGGATGTTGACCGATGCTCAGTTGACCCAAGTTAAACTGGCAACATTCGGCATGCACAAACTCACACCCCATCTTGCTTGTTGAAAATCCTTGCTTGCAGGCATCAAGACTGTGTTTGAGGCCAAACGGTTGCTCGTGCGCAATATACACCAATCTCTAGGCGGACTTGTGGCCCTCTCCAATAATCGAGTATAAATGTTATGCCCACCAATGTTTGGTGAGAGATTGTGATCCCCCCTGCCCATTCCCTCCCCAAGGCCACAGACCCCACCACACCTCTCCATGTTGCACATCGCACGAGCAACATGCGGTAGCCAGGCTCTTAGTCGTCGTGCCACCCTATGCCACATTCGCCCCACGACCCCGGTATGCCCCCCTCATCCCGCGCCCACCCGCACTTTCGGCAGCACCATCCGCTTGTACTGGGATCAGAAGGCGCAATGCAGTGCCCAACAGAATGGGAGCGTGTCGGTTACCGGTCGGGAGGGGGGGGAGTTATCAGATCCTTATGATGGCTGGGTGGATGGAGTGTACTGCTTAGAGATGGGTGTGAGAGACTACGAGCTGGATCAATTTGGAGTGGTGAACAATGCCGTGTATGCCAACTACTTCCAACATGCTATACACGATGGGTTGGAGCGACTGGGTATTGACTGCGATGCCTATGCACGAGCAAACCTAGGGCTGGCAATAACTGACATGAGGCTGTCATACAAGGCTCCGCTTAGATCTAAGGACAGGTTCAGAGTGTTATCCGGGGTGAGTCGAGTCACTGGCGCTCGTGCTGTCATGGACGAGGTCATTCTAAAGTCTGTGACGAATGGCGACGGTGAGGAAAAGGACATGGTGATCGCAAAATGCCAGGTCACTATGGTTGTACTGGATGGAGATTACAAGGCGACTAGGCTCCCTGCTGCGATCAAGGATGTGTTTACAACGCTAATGCAAGAGGCAAGTGCCAGCTCAGGAGGGCACTCTGAACACTATATGTGCTGAGTGGTACGATACGCAGCAGGACATGTTGGTTTCAGGGGATATCCCAAAATTATGGCAGTCGCTGTCGTTTAGGCATGGGAACTGTAGGCTCCCCTCCGGTCGCCCACCCGCTCGGTTCCTCGCGGACTTCCCGTGGGGGCTCCCCTCCGGGCGCCCCCGGTCGCTCCGCTGGGGAAGATGTGAAAGGGGCTCCGCCGCTTGTTGAATACAAGACCAAAGGGGCTCCGCTAAGGTTGATGTTGTGGGTGAGGATGGACGAGTAGGATGCGCAAGCCACCGAGTTCCCTTGGCGGTGCGCGATATTAATGCGCCCGTCATTGTAGTTATCATCGAAAGCGCGTTCCTTAGTGTATTTCTCCTCGAAGTGCTTGTGAAAAAAAAATGAAATGTTTCGCTCGATCTGTAATATCATATTATACTTCCACTTTGCCTTATCATTTCTCAACTCAATCATGTCAGAACAACCGTGCATCATCGACCTATCAATGGACGACGAAGACATTGTTCGAGACTGTGTTGTATCCTTGGTATCTGATGATGAGTCCGACGACGCGACCCAGCCCGAGCTTATGTCAGAGTCTGACTACGAGCCCGAGCTTATGTCAGAGTCCGACGACGAGCCCGAGCCCGAGCTCGATCCCTTGTCCGACGACGACGAGCCCGAGCCCGAACCCGAGCCCATGTCCGAAGACGAGCCCGAGCCTGCCTATCAGCCGGCCCACGCGTTTGAAGACTTAGCCGGCATGATGGCGAGGACCGGGATATTAGAAACGTTCCTCGCAGGCGGGCCTACCCAGGCGACCATGTCCACCAGCTGGTGGACGTACTGGTTGTCAAACAAAGCCGTTGACACCTGGATGACTGGCGTTTGGACGAGGCATGAACAAAAGATGATGATACTGAGTCTGCATCCCGACAAGGCCAACTCCTTGCGCGATGCGCGCATGACCGATGATGATCACAGGTGGATGGACAAACTGTCCCAAAACCTGAATGGAGCCCTCAACGAGGTGCACCACGTGATTCCATGCGAGATGTATGAAATCATTTACTTGCTAAACAATGAGCTTCCCTAGGGGAAGCGCCGTTTAGGGTTTAGGGTTTCCTGCGTATAATTATATTTTTTCGAAATGCGACAGTTTTCCGCCGTTTGCGTGTACATGGAGCCGCCGCCTTGGCATGTGTGGACACCGAGGAGGATGCGAAAGCCGACATGTATGGATTTTGCGTTGTTTACACTCGTTTTTATACACTCGGACAAGGGAATTATGTTACATAATATGCCGAGTCCCCCAAAATCCTCTTGTATGTGTTTATCTTCTACACTTCGCTCGACACTGCGTTCTGTAAAGAACCTGTCAGCTTGTAATCAATTGTGCGTCCTACCACAACTTCCAGTTTGCAATATTTCTTTGGCCTCGCAAGAATTCCGGGGCGGGTTGGGTACATTGTAAAGCAATTGTGGCTGTTCTCCATGTTGGAACTGCACCATAGCAAGCCTCGAACCGTGCGCCCTTTTTTTCGGACTGCACACTCTGGAGGACGGTGGTGCTGTCCTTGTGCCAGATCTTTGTGGTACGGAATTCGTCAATGACGGCAACTCGCCCCTTGAAACGGTCGCTAAACGCATTGAACGCGCTCGTTGTAGGGACAGAAAGTTCACCCTTGCCACCAGGGGCAAACTTAGAAGAACCGTATGCGATGACAATTGTTTTCCTCTCACCGACATATATTCACCGGTCTGAGTGTAACGGGTGGCTGCAAAATCCACTGCGGCTTTAGAAGACCCCCGTCAGTCCATTCATTCACATCGGTGGTCGCGACAACATTAGGTTACACCGCAAGGTGTGCCGTACACGAAGCGGTTTCATTAAGTATTCCGTTGACTGTACCCCCCCCAATTATTACCATACCATACCATACCATACCATACCATACCATACCATACCATAACATACCATAACATACCAGTATCCGACGATCTGCCTGAACGACGACCCTCATAATCATTCGATGTTGTTGGTATCGTCCACACTGCGTGTAGACCGTGTGCGAGCAGGGCGTATATTGCCTCGTCCCTGTGTTGTGTTTGCGAATCTATCCATTGTTCGAGTCCCATGTGAAACCCAATAGGTAAAGATACGGTCAATGTCTTTGTATTTATCGTATTTTTCATCTTGTTTGTCTTCTGTATGTATTCTGTATGTCTTCTGTATGTCTTCTGTATGTCTTCTCCTCTTCTTCTTTTATATTATTTTCCATGCTAAAAAAAAATTGACGCCTTTTTCCTTCCTTTGAAACAACAACAATAACAACAACAACAACAACAACAACAACAACAACAACTTGATATCATGTCTACCAACAACATGTCTACAAACAACATGTCTACCGATTTCACATCATTCGTGAATGATTCCGGTATATATGCAGTTGTCCAAAAGACAGACCAAACGAAGATATCCGAAAAACTCAATATCCCTCAATTGAAGGACATGTGCAAGAAGATAATTTCATTTCCCCGCGTTCCTGCGTGCCTCTCAGACCCTGTCTGCGCAATGAAAATTGCGTACGGTAAGTTGCTCGAAGCCCCTAAACCCTACGGGGGGGAGAAAAAGCCTTTACAGGCAATGCTTCTCCCTATTGCCTTAGCTGCCAACGCTGCTAAGTCTGCTGCTGCTCCTGCTGCTTCTGCTGCTCCTGCTCCTTCCGCCGTACTTGCCATCGCCAGTGCCCTTGCCCTCCCAGAGGACGAATGCATGTCGGAGAGTTCCAGCAGTGGCGGTAAAAGGCGCCGCGCCAATGGTTCACCCTCTGTGGCTCCTACTCCTGCTGCTGCTGCTTCTACTTCTACTGCTGCTGCTCCTGCTGTTGCTTTTACGTTTACTGCTACTGCTCCTGCTGCTGCTGCTCCTGCTGCTGCTGCTCCTGCTGCTTCTGCTCCTGCTGCTGCTGCTCCTGCTGCTGCTGCTCCTGCTGCTTCTGCTCCTGCTGCTGCTGGCTCGTTCTCAACGTGCTCCCTGTCCTCCTCCTTGGCCTCCGGTCGTGTTGGTCGCGGGTCCGTTCTAAAGAACGAGCTTCCTGTTGGATCCAATATAGATGCATTTACCATCGTGGGGTATTCCCCCACCCTGGTCTGCACTGCTGTCACCATTCACGGCAACCCGTGTGGTAGAAAACAGGTGCTCTTAAGCAACCCCAATGGTGGGATCTTCATCACTGGCAAGTGCTCGCACCTATCGTGCATGAAACAGACTCCCGCCAAGCGTGAGGCGTACCTCGCCGCCAAGCGACCTACACTTGACGAGCTCTCACTTGAGATTAGCTCCCTGACCCTTTAGTCAGTCAGTAAGTTAGTTAGTCAGTCAGTAAGTTAGTTATTTAGATACTCTTTTTTTTGATACATTTTTTTAGAAACGAGACGGATGCGTAGTGAATTCGTGCACGTACATCCGTACATTAGCTGTTCCGTTTAGGGTGAACAGTGGTGTAGCCGAGGAGCGTCTTGGCGATGGTGACGCCCCCGAGGACGACCAGGACGACGCCCAGGATCAGCTCGAGCTTCACCGGGCTGATCTCGCCCGAGGTCGCCAGAGCCCCGCCGCCGAGGATTCCAGCGAGCATGCCGATGGCGACGGCAGCAACGACCCAGAGGTCGATGAGTCCCTTTTTGTAGTACAAGTACGCCCCGCCGATCCCCACCGGGATAGTCTGCATCGCCAGCGTCACGCCGACTGCGCCCTGCATGGACTGGCCGGCGAAGAACATGAGGGACGGGACCAGAAGCGCGCCGGCGCCGGCGCCGATCGTGCCGATGAGCGTTCCCGCAACGGTCCCGATGACCAGGGCAGCGAACAGTGCCGACATTTTGTATTTTGTATTTTGGGGGGCCTGTGAGTGATTGAGTGCGACGTAATACACTCGACAGTGTTCCGCCGTTTGCGTGAGTACTCCGATGACTTGACGGGCACCATCCAGGTTGGCACTCCGACGTCTTAATCAGATGACAAATTGTATAAAGATAACTTGAGAACAACTGTAAAGAACAACTGTAAAGAACAACTGTACAGCTCCATCCATACAACGATATGGACAAATGTCGCTTGGTCATTCAAGCATCCACTCAACGTGTTGCTGATGTGGATAGAGTTATTTCACGTGAAGCCTGCTGTAATATACCTGTGAGTCTGAGCAATGAGATCTGTGAAGACTTCAACGACATAGAAATTGATCTGCCTCACATGCGAACAACTGGAGAACCAGGGAGATTGTTGGTAATGAAGGAAAGTCGTTTCTTGCATGCAATTTGTAACATGGGTCAAACATGTCCACGTGCTATCGAAATAGCCCTCATATGACTTATTCAGACTACATCCAAATGAACTACACTTCCTTCATGTTTGCAATAAACATAAATTGCATTTGAACAAGTATCTATTCACCAATTAAACCGCTTTCTGGAGTGTATTATATAAATTCTATTGTAAAATGCTCGTTGTCATTGACAATACAATCGGTCCCAAGCCTATTTTCAGGCAGTACCTCCTATCTTTTCTTAGGCGCCAAAGGCATGGTCATGCAATCGCACGTACTCTTTCAGAGGTTGTAGAGATTTGCCGGACAAAGCAAGTTTCTGGGTTCATCCTCACGGGATCGCAATTGCACGTGCATGACATAGGTCGTGACAGAGAGGCGATGAACACCTTTGCCCTCAGACATGGTGCTCCGGTTCTTGGAATATGCTTTGGTGCCCAGTTTATCAACTTATACTTTGGTGGTCATCTCGAATACACAGGTGCCGCCGTACACCATAAACGGGGCATCAAAATTATTGGGGCACGTATTGGGCTCTGTTGAGGGGGGTTCCAATGAAATTGGAGGCTGACTTCTATGCTGCATACTCAATTTCTGATCTAGCTCCGTGCATGCGCCCGATTTGCCTCGATGAGGTCCAACGTGTTGTAGCGTTCCGACATAAGAGACGACGGATATGGGGAACCCTTTTCCATCCGGAGTCAATCTGCGCTCATACCGAGCTGATATTGAATAACTTCATACAGACAGTACAAAAATGGGCACCCCCGAAGACCTCTGAAAAGACTCTCCATCTCGGGAACAACACTTTCAACAAAAAAAAAATAATGAAGAATGCCGGAGGAAAAGGATAGATAAGAGTAACCATTAGTTAACGGAGGCACGCAAGGCCGGTAATTGGCTGAAAGCGTGATAAGCTGGTGTAGCTGGCAGTACTCATTCGAGTGTTGTTGCTGATTGTGGCATTGTTACTTTGTCAGTAGTCGGAACGAAATTAACAGGACCGGCTAACATAAGAAATTAACAAGAATATGGCTGATCTCAATAAGATGCATATCGATAACTTGTTCAAAGTGTGCGACAATCTTTACCTATCAGACCAAGAAGCAGCTCTCAACCACCAACTTTGTAAAACGTTGCAATTCAAGCTTGTTTTGAACTGCACAAACCACACACCGTACATAAAACCAAGGAACCCAAACACAACATACATTAAGGTTGCTGTTGAAGACAACTGCAGGCAAAAAGAGGTCACGAAACTCATATCCTATCTACCATATATTGTTGAGGTGATGCATGGAGTGATAAGTCAAAACAATGTCGTGCTTGTGCATTGTAGGTTGGGAAGACAACGGTCTGCAACAGTTGTTGCTGCTTATCTGATGTGGGAAAGATGCATTACGATGACAGATGCGATCAAGCACATTCAAAGGTTGAACCCCACCGCATTCCAACCAGAAGCCAACTTTAAACGGTCCCTTGAAATGTTTGAAGTTCACCTGAGGGGCAAGGCCATCCATGGCGGTGCATCCTTGTCCCATCAAGATGACAACCATGAACAAGATCATCGTGAACCTGGAGTGAAGATGCTCCTCGTGAATTCCACTGCCCCACTACTGGGGGGCGAGATTCCCCTTTCATAACATACATGCCAACCTGGATGGTACTCCTCATCCGTATGCCATCATCCGGGCATGGTTCACATGAGATGGTTACAAACTTACACTCGACGGAATACTAAAATGAAACCGCTTTTGGGAGTGTACGGTACACCTTGCGGTGTAATAATGTTGTCGCGACCACCGACAACAATACGAGTTTTTATTCATCAACAACAACAGAGCTGCTGTGGGCAAATGGAAGAGGTCGTCCTAGACCCATCAATTCCATGCAGTGCAGCCTTGCGATTGTGAGAGCAGAAGAGCGATCCCGGTCCGAGTAAATGCATGTTTCTGGATGTTCGTAAACACAGAAGTTTTTAACACACCCAAGTCAGCGACCATTCTTAACGCCAATTTTCTAACGGCGATGTCGTACATTTATTTCCATCTGATATATGTTTCATTTTACTGTTCCGCCGACTGTAGTTGTTCTCAAATAATTTTGGGACACTCAGTATAATTTGAGAACAACTGTACATAGAGAATTGGAATTGATTCAATATATTATTGACCGCCGGGCTGTGTGTAATTACAGATTATGGAGACAACAAAACAACTAACCGACATAATTGCTGCCTTTTTCGAGCAATGTGAGAAGAAGTCAGGCGCATACATGGATTACAAAATTTTAAAGATTGCTTTTTTGCAGTACATGCAGAAGCATTGTGTTCCGCTGCCAGATCACTTTGACAATTTTTTTATCACTCTGTTGGGAAAGGAAGGGGTATCGACATATGGATATGACCCGACAGTTGTAGTGGGACTCAGATTGAGATCGTGGATTACAGACTGATCATGCCGGAAACAGCTCACATACAACAATTGCACGATGTTGCATCACAGGGCTTCTCGGAGGATGATTCGCTTCCTTGCTGAATCCTCGGAGAAATGGCGGGTACCACACTTGCTCTCGCATCACTGGTTTCTGTTCTTCATGGATGCGTCCAATGGTACCCGGCTGCAGTCAATGTCATCTATCGAGTCGTAGCACTCCTTCGCGCTTTCCATGCTGATAATTGTTTAGGGTTTATATTGTATATTTCAAAACACGATCTTCAGACATGGATTGCTTACCTTACCAGAATCCCACGTACACTGTAGGGTCCATTGTAACCGTAGACAACCCAACAACGCACAACGACTTGGATAAGACAACAAGTATCGTGGGAATAGTGTACGAGGCTTACATTCACAAGGGATTTCCGATGTATGGTGTGCTGATGAGAAAGAACAGTGCGTGCTATGACATGAAAAATTTCAAGCAATCAACCTCATGCTTGTCAAGTGATATATGTTGCCAACACTTGGATGAGAACCGTATCACAACACTTGATGTCAACAACAGTCACATGTAACCATCAGTCAAAATCGGCCGGGAGGCAGGAACGGCCATTACTTGTGAGTACTTTTGAAAAATGCAACAACACCTCTTGCGGTTGTGCATTGAGTTGACAATAAAAATTCAACAAACCTTTGTTCGTCTCACAAAGTTTGCTTACAAATTCACGTCGTTTTCAATTTACACCAAAGCGTTTCCTCCACAGAGTAGAACCAATGATGTACTATGACGCGTTTCTCACGTGCAAATATTTTCGGCTTCTATTGAATATTATGTTTGCTACAGCATCATTAAAAATCTTCTCCTCTGTACTTTTAGCAGATATAAAGCTAGGTTCATGTTATAGAGTTGCGCAACAACACATACCACTCTGTGGGGCGAGCTTACAAGTCATTGCAGGCCCTCACGCAGATTTTGATACGCAACCTGTGTACACCATCCAATTACTTGACCCGCCTCCACAATGTGATCTTCCCTACTTTAATAGTAAATTTGAGAGTGCATTTGAGCACGTCACCATCAAAATAGATGGGCCACACTAAGCTGATGGTTTCCGCAAATTCTCCATCTCGGGAACCCTACAGTCGGCTGAACAGTAAAATGAAACATATATCAGATGGAAATAAATGTACGACATCGAAAAACATTGAATGCGACTACGAACCGCGTGTCTTTTTGAATTTGTATACGGAACATCCAAGCCGCAGCTGGGTTCCTTGCTTGATGGTGCCACATGGGATAAGTCAGTGAGTCAGCAGCTCAATTCCACTGTCCCCCCTCCGAGGGACCCGCTATCCCCCCTTAAGAATTCCCATAGTATTCTTAAGCAGGAGCCTTCTTGATACAATACGGTTTCTTTGGATGACCGGACCATAGTGAATGAGGTTGCGAAAGACGCGACACACATTAATCCGCGGTGGTGTCTTTTGGAGACGATGACATGTTTCCGCCGTTTGCATGTGGAGTCAGATGTTTTTCGATCGTCGTCGTCAGTGTTCCTCCGTTTGCGGGTGTTCGTTCGTACGGAGGGGTGGCTTACGCTTGAGGGGCACCATCCAGATTGGTATGAATGTTCCAAAAACTCAGACATCTGGGTGATCTTAATAAGATGACTCCGACGTCCGTCAAGTAAAGTGTGTCACGGCGTGCGAATAAGGCGTCAGAACCGTTTGTGGGGAGGTACAGGAAAGAGCTAATATGTGACAATGTGGCAGCATGGGTATTCAGCAGTCCGACTGCGGCAAGGCGTGTTGCTGATGTGGTGAGTGAGTTTTGTTTTTCACGTGAGGAATGGACTATAATATAGGGGGGGCCTGTGATCTTAGCAATGAGAATCTGTCAAACTTCAAAGACTGAAATTGTCGCCTCACATCTAACAACTGGAGAACCAGGGAGAATTGTTGGTAAAATAATGAAATTATTTCTTGCAGAGCAAATTTGTAACATAGAGTCACACTTTGCCATGTGACATCGTAAACAGCCTCATAATGTGAAACATCTTTGGACTACACCCCAGAATGAACTACACGTCCTTCAGGTTTGCATAAACATAAAATTGCTTTGACAAGTATCTATTCTCAATATAGTCCTCTTTGTACCTACTCAATCTTGACAAGTGGACCTAAGTCCCCTTTACACGGTCACGGAGGTTTTTTTTCTCCCATTTTCTTGTAAAACCAATGAGTTTTATGAAACGATACACCTGTGTTATAGTTTGATAATCGTAATGTGAGTAAAAACTTTTGAAAAAAACAACAACACGCCTCTCTTGGGTTTATGCTTGAGTTGACAATAAACGATTTTAATACAAATTCCTTTTCGTCTCAAAAATGTTTGCTTACAAATTGACGTCGTTTTCGATTTAACCACGCGTTTTTCCACCTTCACAGTAGAACGACCTGATGTTCGTAAACACGAATTTTTAACACACCAAGTCACGACCATTCTGCGCCAATTTGCTTAACGGCGATTTCGTCATTTTATTTCCATCTGATATTTTTCCATTTTACTGTTCTGCTGGCCGACTGTAAGAAGGCAAGGTCTCCGGGATCGAACCTCGTTGTTGGAGCTTAGCCACCTTGTGGTTAGCAGTGTTCAATGTGCCGGAGCAACAGCGACGCAATGACTCATCCTTTTCCAGTACGGAGGTCTTTAAACTCTGCGGTCTTCCTACAGGACGTCCAATAACATTTTTGCAGCTTCGACTTGCTCGCGGTCGGGGATCCATTGCTCTGCAATACACCCAATAAATTCCATGATATTTCCAACGTATATGGTCGCACAATCAGGGGTGTTGTTTATTTTTGATTACAGAACGCTTGAAATATTATTATGCTCACAATCGTGAGCACTTTTGACTTTTCATGCTATGTACATCTTATTTACTTGAATCTTGTTACACCCATTTTTTTCTTCTTGCGTCTAGGCACCAGGAATCTGTCGTTTCCAGGACCCACGCGACTGTCGACGACTCTTTCTTCATCATCTTGTTCCGAAGAAGGATGCGCATTTCGAAACACGACGCAAACTGTGTGTTTCGCTATCGCTGTCCTCCAAGTCTTTCGCTTGATCGTTTGAAACTTGGAGTGCGTATCAGATCGCGTTGAAACGTTTCGAGGCGACAGTCAAACAACGCATCGAGATTTCGTGAAGACAATGCATCTCTATCATTGTCGTGCAGTGTCCGTTCGCACAGCGTGTCGACCATGACCCGAGGGACTCTCACGATCTTAGGTTCGCTGTACGCACCATGCTCAATGTTTCCCCACCCCCCCGATTTCCAGGAACTCTCTCCGTAAGCGCCATGACCTATTCTAATGGAAGTCTCGTCCATTGCACCCTTCTCCCCTGCTTAAAAATCGAGAACCGTGCCAATTTGGGGCAGAATGGAATAAGTGTACAAGCGTCGATAGTGGTCCCCATGGTTGACGGTCTTTTTACCATAGTGGAAGTACGCTTTTCCGAACCCGACACATTATTTTATAAGCGTTTTTTGAGGAACGGGCGGCAAAGAATCCCGTGGCACAAAAAGAACAACGGGATCTACTAACGGGATTATTTGTTGATGTGGTTGCCCTACTACTCTCACACTCTGCCGGTGGAATTACCACTTTACTGTCCCCGCTTTCCTCGAGGTACATGTGGAACAAGGCAACCTGAAATCTTCCTCAAAAAACAAAACTTAAATTATAACACGATGGCCAACAACATTTCAAGACAAATAGCTTTCTGGATCGGGTGCATAGGAATCAGGACAGGTTTCGTGATTCTTGCCTTTCTCGCGACACCTATGTATCTAAGGTACATGGGCGTCTTGGCCCTTGTGCCAGCAATAGGGTTCTTTGTCATATACTTTGGAGGCCTTCGGAAAACGGGGATAGAGGTGGAGCCAGATGGCGGGAAGATCTGGTGGTCGAAACTTCGCCCTGTTCACGGCACGTTATACCTATTGTTTGCAATCCTTGCGCTATCCCGCTGGCAAAGACATGCATGGGTCGCCTTGGCTGTCGATGTATTCATCGGTGTCCTCGCTAAACTGTGTTTCGTTGTGGGTTCTAAAAAAACGATTTAGGAATACATATCACCCCTATGTTTTTGCCAGGGGTCTCGACTCGACACAGGTTCCGTCATGATGCGAGAGGTCGGTCGCTCTGTGACTCGACGCGGTCGATGCCCCAGGTTGCTGTGGCCCCTTTAGGCAAAATTTTCTACCCACTCAAATGCGCTTCAGATCAGCACCATTCGCTGTGAACAGTGCATGCTGCTGCTGGTTGTGAATCTTGAGGATCCTGCTGCCCATGAACAACACCACATATGACTTATTAATCTTGATGATATAAGACCTCTCCACGCGAACAGCCTCATTGGTGATTGTCCACACAAACGCCCTCCGCATCCATGGACGTCCTCAGCTCGTACACATGGCGTTTCAAGTAGCTCATGGACATGGTGCCGGAGGCTGCAGGATTCATGTTGGTAAATGTGTAAGTGTGTAAAATGTGTATCTGATTGTGTTTACACTGCATTTCCAATGTCGCGTCTCGGTGTTGTGCATGGTCGCATGCGGTTTTTAATAAGCCATCAGGTTGACATTGGCGTATACATCTAAATGGTGGCATAGCAGTGCAGATGGACATTTAACGAATTGGCTGCTAGTTATTTTGCCACTTGTGACGAATGCGACTGCGATACGCTGGCACAAAAGGCCGAGCCGTGGGATCACATTGCGGTTTGGGATGAGACGGTGGGGCATCACGGCATATTTGTCGGGATCGATGGCGGATCGAACTATGTCATTTATGGTGTTCACACGTCATGGCACGGCAGCAGTTCACGTGGTTGGCCTGCCTTGTCACATAAACTTGGCAGGGTGGAAACAATGACGACTCCGACGAAGGTGACCACGAAGCCGGCAAATTGCTCGTTGTCCTGCTGTCTGCGGTTGATGATGTCGGCGGGGAGTGATGGCGGCGGGATGGCCTCGCCGCGATACATGAAATCACTGACCATGTCAGTCAGCTTTTCTTTGGCAGCTGCAAAAGCCTCCTCCATTGTACCGCCCGCACCAATCGCACAGTCAACATCAGGCACGAACACTTCGTGGCATGAATATCCATCCTCAGGTCGGAAACATGTGTTGTATACGCCCCAGAATTCATATGAATCGAGGTATACTTGTGGCGCTGACATGAAGGGCTCAAGCTCAACCAAGGGTTCACGTTTACTTATCTTGTTCGGCGTACGCTTACACTCGACGGAATACTAAAATGAAACCGCTTTCTGGACTGAACAAGAGGAAGACGAATTAGAAGATCTTCATTGTGAATTGCTTTAATCTGAGTGAGCGAGTCACATGAATGACCACAAATCTTCTGTCGAAAGTTTTTGTAAAGAGTATCTGGCCGTTCCGACATCGGATTTGATAAGCATTGATGAGGCGGGTTTTTACATCGGTGACACTTGTCGCAGAGGGTACTGCCAACGCGGCAAACGTTTAAATATCCAAATTTCTCGGACATTGCGAATGTCCAAATTGACGCTAATCGCTGCCGTTTCTGTCAAAGGTATCGTTCATTACAAGATCCTTGATCACAATTGCAAGAAAGTCGACTTTGTGCAGTTTGTATCAGAGTTACATGGTCAAATCCCCAAAATAAAAGGTGTCCCACAATCAAATGTCCCTAGCTGTATGCACCGCGCTCCTCCATTCAGATTGGTGCGCGCGTCGTGAATGTGAATGAATGTATGCGCAACAATTTTTTTTATTCGAAAACAAGACTAAGATAAAAGGAGAAGCAGAAAAAACACATCATACATGCAGACTTTTGGGGTGCGTCATGGCTCGAAACAAAATAATAAAGCATTCCATTATTATGGCGTGTGAAAATATACAATCAGTACAAACATTTGATGGTAGGATAATCTTGGCCATACTATGGGTGGATCAAATTCGCAGAGGTGCTTACATGTTTGAAAATACCATACTTCAACTTATTTGCACTGACGAGGAAACGACTCCCGCCGTTGCATCTTCAATAGGAATTGGGCCCTCGTTTCAGATGGTTCGTGAATTACACAAGACATTAAACAACATGCAAGAACCTTCTGACAAAGACAAACACAAACTGTATGACGGAGCAAAGGCTTGGCTAAAAAACATCATGGGTCATTGGTTCCGTTGTGGATACGAATTGGAATGGTTGCATTCCATCAGGTACTCGCAAGTGGGCCCCTTCCCTTCCCTATCTGGACCCCTACAGTCAACGGAATACTTAAATGAAACCGCTTCGTGTACGGCACACCTTGCGGTGTAACCTATTATTTTTCTTGTCAAAAGTTGCCATGTGATTTATCAAAGATTTGAATCTATTGCAACAACGCAAAGCCTGTTCTTTAACCTTTCTTTCTACGCACCCATCGCTAAGCTTAAGGAAATCCGATGTAATTATGTAATTAGAATGTCTCCCAATAAACTCCAATATGAACTGTGTGCGCAAAGCATATTGGGAAAATTGGACACTGTCGATTCATTATTCCATGCGGGTGCTGAACCATTCGACCGTGTTGGAGGCTGTGGTGCATTATGTTACGCAGCATTCTACGACCACCAGAACATAGTTTTAAAGATTGTATGTTTTTGGTCTTCGTATACAACGGACCTGACAATCTACCAAGAGCCAAATGTTGCAGAAATGATTGATCTTGCATTATTCCTAGCTCAGATGAAAAAGAACCAATTCATAGCTAATTATTTGAAAGATATTCACACACATATTTGTAAATCTCAAACATTCTGTACCCAGAAGAAACTAAATTTTGACCTTGTGCTTCAATGCGGACTAGGAGATATAATGGCAGTTAAACGGTTGCTCAATGATGGTGCGGATCCATGTTATCAACATGGTATTCCATTGATGTTTGCCATATCAAATAGGCATGATTGCGTTGTAAGTTGTTTGATGAAACATGATGCATACCATGCTAACCAATCGATCTTCGAAATGGCATTGCATTTGGCAAACCGTTTGCATAATGAGAGACTTTGTTTTTACATCGAAAACATCATTAAGAATCAATAATAAATGTTGTCGCGACCACCGGAGGTTGGAACATGTTAGGGTCAAGCAGGAACAGAAACAATGCACTGTCGAGTCAGTCACACTCTCATCAAGGACGGCAGCGGCACCCGTCGAGTCGAGCCACTCACAGGGCGACCTCTCTCATCTCATCAAGTCATGTGGCTTACATTCGCAATTATAGCCACTCTCCTCAAACTTTTCAGCAATGTGTAAATGTGTACAACAATCGACCGTCTGTCCAAGTTGTACATAGAGAATTGGAATTGATTCAATATACTGTAACATTATTGACCGGTCTGACTGTAACATGACCAGGTGGCGGATAAACTTGGATGATGGTGTTGACCAGGTGGACGTCGGTGCTGCAGTGGAGATGCTCGACCAGGCAGTGTATGCCAAGGTGTCACCATTGGTAGTGAAGCTGCTTGGATTCAGTCAGGACGGAAGCCTAGTTGGTCAGTTCAGCGGCTTCATGCATGGGGAAGTCATCGTGGCAGCAGGACACATGCAGGGGGTCTGCGGCAAGACCCTAGGTAGTACATCACCGGCTGTGGCCTTTAAGGCAAGGTACCCAACCGACGGCTTTGAGGAGGATTTGGAGGTCGTGGCCCCCTCACCTCCAGGCAATGTGCCTGACCTCATTCTGTTGAAGGGTTCCCGCTCTGCCACGAGCCTTTGGTCCACTGATCTTGAAATCATGGCGTCAGTGTACGCACTGGGGTACACAGGCACAGAGAACAAGCCCAGTTGCTCCAAGGGCTCACTATCCAGCACCATGCCTGGCTCAGTGGCCATCACTGCACACGCAGATGACGGGTTTTCAGGCGGACCAGTGGTCGACAAGCATGGCCGCCTGCTGGGGGTCGTGAAGGGCGCACTTGGCACCACCATCATGCGCATCGGCATCACCCCCAACTACGACCTTCACACCTACCTGCTTCAATCAGGATATCCAGGCTTGATCTAAGCCCATGTTTGCAAGCACCAGTGGCATGATGCAGGATGCCTATTCTGGACCCATGTAGAGTGCATAAGCGGTGATACACAGTCAACGGAATACTAAACTGAAACCACTTCGTGTACGGCACACCTTACGGTGTATACCCCTGTCTTTTGAGGCTTTTGAAAAGTTGACCAACCGCGCGAGAGTCACTTCCTCTCACGATGTCCACTGACGTTCTGTTGTTTTCTGGGCTAATACCCGGATGTTTCAATCTGTTGACCGTCCAGTGCAGGTATACACTCATCCACGCTGTCGTGAATGCACCTCGAACCCGCACGTTACATGATGAGTCCCCAAAAGTCCGCGTGTATGTGTTTTCCCCGCACGCGCAAGAGCACACAAGCCTCATCATCTATAATCATCAGCGGCGGTGCGTGCGTGCGTGTGAGTCAGCGACTTAAGACATCGAGTTACAATGTGGCTGGCATATCCGGGGCCTCTCAGCGCATCATAGAGCACACCTGCAGCACCTTCCCGGGCATGTCAATGAATTTTGTAGTAGGTACAATGAGACAATCAATGCTGGGGAAATTTTAGTATCAGTTGACGAATGTGGGTTTAGTGAGCGTCTAAAGCCACATTATGGGTATTCCCCTGTACCGTACACTACAGAAAGCGGTTTCATTTTAGTATTCCGTCGAGTGTATAGGGAATATAATGAAATGGTTCGGTCGCACACCCGGAAAGGGGCTCCGCCGCTTGTTTATACAGCCCGCAATTCTGCGGCGTTTACGGATATGTCACTAGCATAACGCCCGCTAAGATGCGTACGCGTCTAGTTCCTTTTAATTTGCAGTTGAAAAAGCGCATGCACATCGATTCCGTTGGATGTCATTTGTTTCAATAATGCAGTGGTCCATGAACGCTGTGTGCAATATGTCCGACTGCACCCAAGCCTTATCCGAAACTTCACAATGTTTTCCGATAAAGTTTGAAAACAAGTTCTCGATACGCTCTTGCTCGTTCATCATTTGATGACAGATTGGTTGTTGACTTTAAGTTACACTCAGACCGGTCAATAATGTTACAGTATATTGAATCAATTACAATTCTCTATGTTCATGTGCGTCAACGAATTGAGTCCGGGCAGTTAATGGGCGTTCCTGCCTCCCGGCCGATTTTTTTAAATTTCTAATCAGGATTTAGAGCCTCCTGAACGACTCGCTAGCTTGAGACATCAGCACTAAGGAATCACAAGTCCGCTCCATACAATGTTTCGCAACCAGTCACAATCCGCCGGGAGGCAGGAACACCCATTAGTTGTGAAATTTTCACAAATGAACGTGTGGCTCTGGCTCGACGAATTGTGCTTCAAGGAGGGGCGACCCCGTGTGACGACACCTCCTCGACTTGTACAGGCGCTTTCAAGGTGACTTTCGAAGCCCAGCACTCATCCTCGATCGCTTCAACACGACGATAGTTTTCAGCGACCTGCACCAAATCAACTTTGCCTTCCAATTTGGCAATATTGTTCCGCTGGGTTGCGAATTTGATTTGCTGTTCGCTGTCCTGCTCCAATTTTAATATTCTGCGTTCAAGTACTTCTTTCTTGTGCATGAAATGGTCATTGATGGATTCAATCTCCTTTTGAAGGTTTGCATCGTAGTCGACAGTGCCATCATCTTTTAATGGTGTTCGTTTGATGCAACGACGACGAAGGTAATGAGGAGTGATCGTGATCGCTGAGTGATCGTTCATGTTTGATTACTTATCCCAATCATGATGCATGATGTTTTTATACTCAATAATGCAACTTGCAAGCAGTAGTAGTAGCAGGCGGGTGTATGTCCTCAGTTGTTGAGTGTAGTGATACACCGGTCCCCCTTGCAACTCTGTCTGAACAGTGCAGCCAACCCGAGACCGAATATGATTGAAATGATTGCTGATCTTGGTATCGAATGCTTTGGTAATCATGACACTTCGTACGATACGAGGCGAGGCGATGATGGACGAGAATCCGCCACCGCATCCGTGCACTGAATATTAATGAATGGCCCCGACAATGAATTCGACAAAGAGAGATTCGAGTTTGTATGGCTGTAATAATCTGTATGGATTTTGCGTTGTTTACACTCGTTTTTAGAGGCGCACATGGAACACTTGTCGTAGATTCGTTCGCCATCCTGTTAGGTTGAATCTGGGTAGGACGACTCCTGCATGTTGGGGAGGGGGATTCCGTATTGTTTGCAAAGATCCTCATTGAGACGCCTGTCATTATCGTTCAGGGAATTCCATTGCTCTATAGTCATGCTTGACAGATCGTACCTCAGTTGCTTCTCAAGCGCTTCTGCGCGCTCAGTCTCAAGCTCAAGCTCCATACTATTCACTCGAGCAGCATCTGCCTACTTTCGAGCGCGCTCAGTCTCAAGCTCAATCTTCAGTCGAGCATTCTCAAGCTCAATCTCCATACTATTCACTCGAGCATTCTCAAGCTCAATCTCCATACATTTCACTCGAGCAGCATCTGCCTTATTTCGAGCGAGCTCAGTCTCAAGCTCAATCTTCAGTCGAGCCATGTAAATAATAGCGAAGGTAGAGATGCAGATAAGTAGTTGAGAATTGTCAATCATTGTTTATAAATTCTGATGATTGTTTCTTAAGTCGTGTGTTACGCAATCTCAATCTCTGGGCCATGTACTGTAGTGTACCACCACATTCCGGCAAAATATTCATTTCCAAGCCTGCTTGATACACACGGCTTTCGTTTGAGTACATGCGGTTGCGTAAGATTGATTGATGCCTTGACACACTTGGTTTCTGCAGCTCAATTCCCATACCCCACTCTGTGGGGCCCGCGATTTCCATATCGATATACGAGATCTATTGTCTAGCAGACATCTGCTTGACATGTGATCATCGTGTGCGATTACTTTACCGTGTTTCCGTCATCTGTACAGTATCGAGGTATTGACACAGTCCAACTTACAGTGGTGGTACTACCAGGACTCGACCCCCCTTGTATCACTCAAATAACGTGCATGTGTGTGTGCAGTCCATGGGACGTACGTCCAAGAAGAACAAAAATGTGCAGCTACAAGAAGCACACACGTATTTCGCCATGCAACTATCTGGTGGGCAGCTTGTGAAGGTGACATGCAACCGGGTACTGGACTACCCTCATGATGGCATCGTAAGCCGTTCTTACACAGCGCGCGATGCGTCTGACGTGCTGAACAGTGTGCATGTGATCCACTTCTGCCTCAGTCTCTATTTGACGATGGTACACTGTCAGGTAGGATACACGCAAAATGAAGCGATTACAGAGTGGCTCCAACGAATCGCGCAATGGTTGGTAGAGAACCCCAGCTGCAGAACCTGGCCGATACCACACACTATGAGCCCCGAATGCAATGCCCTAGTTTGACTTTTCATGCTACTTTTTGACCTACAATGGGCGTTCCTGACTCCCGGCCGATTTTACCTCTTCAACCTGCTGCACCCCTCAACGTTGCCCAAAAGCAGCGATCTACAGTCTGGATGATTATAAGGTGTATCCCACTTTATTTGAGAACTACTGTAAGGCTCCACCAATACCTGTATGTTAGTCGAATGCCGGCCTTCATTCCATTTCCCCCGATCCAGCAGTTCAGGAACGTCCTGAAAGAGTTGCCATACGTCTTCGGAAGCGCGATCGAGTCGGCTGCAGTGGTTAGGGCAGGCTACCTGATCGCAGGGGCAGTTATGGTGGGGGCAGTTGTGGTGGCTGGAGCGGTGGTAGCTGCAGCGACGCAGCTCGCCAGCACGCCTTGGGTGTAACCAGAGTCGATGATTTGTGTACAAGCGTTCATGATTTTAGGAGGTTGTTTGTGTGTGAAATGATTCTGAAGACGAAGAAGGAGTACCTGAAGAAGTTAAGTAATTGTTAAGTTGTTTACAGTATCGAGGTATTGACACAGAATGTGCGTTCCTGCCTCCCGGCCGATTTTTTTAAATTTCTAATCAGGATTTAGAGCCTCCTGAACGACTCGCTAGCTTGAGACATCAGCACAAAGGAATCACAAATCCGCTCCATACCATGTTTCGCAACCAGTCAAAATCGGCCGGGAGGCAGGAACGCACATTCTTGGTCATCTGCCTTGGCACGGTGCTCCTCGCCCGCGAACTCAGGATTCATCAGAACCTTGCAGACATCCACATGTCCTTCCCGAGCGGCGTCACATAGTGCCTGGCTTTCTTGGTCATCTGCCTTGGCACGGTGCTCCTCGCCCGCGAACTCAGGATTCATCAGAACCTTGCAGACATCCACATGTCCTTCACTAGCGGCTAATCTCAATGCACGACTGTCGTATGCATCTGCTTTGGCACGGTGCTCCTCGCCCGCGAACAAAGGATTCATCAGAACCTTGCAGACATCGAGATGGCCTCCATTAGCGGCGGCACTTAGTGCCTGGCTTTCGTTGTCATCTGCCTTGGCACTATGCTCCTCGCCCGCGAATTCCGGATTCATCAGAACCTTGCAGACATCCACATGTCCTTCACTAGCGGCTACTCTCAGTGCATAGCTTAAGTCTGCATCAGCTTTGGCACGGTGCTCCTCGCCCGCGAATTCCGGATTCATCAGAACCTTGCAGACATCCACATGTCCTTCCTTAGCGGCGGCACTCAGTGCCTTGCTGTAGTATGAATCAGCTTTGGCTCGGTGCTCCTCGCATGCGAACTCAGGATTCATCAGAACCTTGCAGACATCCACATGTCCTTCCTTAGCGGCGGCACTCAGTGCCTGGCTTTCGTTGTCATCTGCCTTGGCACGGTGCTCCTCGCCTGCGAACTCAGGATTCATCAGAACCTTGCAGACATCCACATGTCCTTCCATAGCACATTCGCTCAGTGCATAGCTTAAGTCTGCATCAGCTTTGGCACGGTGCTCCTCGCCCGCGAATTCCGGATTCATCAGAACCTTGCAGACATCTACAAGTCCTTCCCTAGCGGCGGCACTCAGTGCCTGACTGTTGTTGTCATCTGCCTTGGCACGGTGCTCCTCTCCCGCTAACTCAGGATTCATCAGAACCATGCATACATCTATATAGCCTCCTTCAGCGGCGTACCTCAGTGCACAGCTGAAGATTGCATCTGGTTTGGCACGGTGCTCCTCACCCGCGAATTCCGGATTCATCAGAACCTTGCAGACATAGAGATAGCCTCCACTAGCGGCTAACCTCAGTGCCTGGCTTTCACTGGCATCTGCCTTGGCACGGTGCTCCTCTCCCGCGAACTCAGGATTCATCAGAACCTTGCAGACATCGAGATAGCCTCCCTGAGCGGCTAACCTCAGTGCCTGGCTTTCACTGGCATCTGCCTTGGCACGGTGCTCCTCTCCCGCGAACAAAGGATTCATCAGAACCTTGCAGACATCCAGATAGCCTCCCTGAGCGGCTAACATCAGTGCCTGGCTTCCACTGGCATCTGCTTTGGCACGGTGCTCCTCTCCCGCGAACAAAGGATTCATCAGAACCTTGCAGACATCCAGATAGCCTCCCTGAGCGGCATACCTCAGTGCCTGGCCATGATTGGCATCTGCCTTGGCGCAGTGCTCCTCGCCTGCAAACTCCGGATCCATTAGAAGCTTGCACAGATCCACATGACCTCCCTTAGCGGCGTACTCCAATGCCCGGATATCGTTGTGATCTTTTAGCAATATGCGGACGACGTCGGCTCGCCCGGCCTTACACGCTATCCTCATGGGGTTCTTATTGAGATGATCACATCTGTCCACTAGCGCCTGTGCTTCACATGCAGCGTCAGCAGCGAAAGCAGTATGCATGGCTCGACTGATGAATCCTGCGTGCATCCAGCACCCGTCCTTCTTCCAACTGCCTGCTCGGCGCATGAACAAAACCACGAGTTCCATCTGAAGCGCTTCCATACCGGTCCGATTGTTCCTCAAAATATCCTCATTCAAGCTTCGACGTGACCTGAGGATGAAAGATAGATCTTCGGTACACTGCCACAGAACATCTATACATTTTCTGAGCGCTAAACCGACAAATTCCTCATACAGCTAGGGACATTTGGTATTGGGACCATATAAGTGCTTGACATGACAGTAACATTAAAAATGCCAAGGTATCATCCATTAATTGATTCAGTATGACCATACACAAGTGCTTGACATGACAGTAACAGTAACATTAAAAAATGCCAAGGTATCATCCATTAATTGATTCAGTATGACCATACACAAGTGCTTGACATGACAGTAACAGTAACATTAAAAAATGCCAAGGTATCATCCATTAATTGATTCAGTATGACCATACACAAGTGCTTGACATGACAGTAACAGTAACATTAAAAAATGCCAAGGTATCATCCATTAATTGATTCAGTATGACCATACACAAGTGCTTGACATGACAGTAACAGTAACATTACAAAATGCCAAGGTATCATCCATTAATTGATTCAGTATGACCATACACAAGTGCTTGACATGACAGTAACAGTAACATTAAAAATGCCAAGGTATCATCCATTAATTGATTCAGTATGACCATACACAAGTGCTTGACATGACAGTAACAGTAACATTAAAAAATGCCAAGGTATCATCCATTAATTGATTCAGTATGACCATACACAAGTGATTGACATGACAGTAACATTACAATCAAGAACAACATACAGTCGGAGACGCAATTTGTGGGACACCCTACCGGTGATCCTTGAACCCAATAGGTAGATCAGCTAAAGGCGAGCACATATTTTTGCCCTTCATCTCTGTATTTCAGCATTTAAGCTGGCCCAAAGGATAACAAGGCAAGCTGCTGACAAACCCAGGTGGGTCGGTCGGTTTAGCGCTCACACTCGCCTCTCTGGAAACTGGGGTTTTTGGGGGAGGCGAGGGAACACAGAATACATCCGGTCGCTCCACGTTGTCAGAAGCAGAAGAAGGTTCTTGGCAGCGTTCACGTCTAGGTTCCAGGTTGCACTATAGCCACATTGGATGCGCTTTTGACACTGTTGCGACAGTGCAGTACTTTGTGGACCTTGACGTTATTCACCACCATATTCTGCTTCTCAAAAGTTTTAGCCCCTTCTCCTTTGTCTGACACTACTTCTTTTTCTCATGGTGATTAATATTGCACCCACTTTTCTTTATACCCATAATAAATGTACGTCAACTTTTCAGAATCCCCAAAATAAAAGGTGTCCCACAATCAAATGTCCCTAGCTGTATGATTTTGACAAGGCACAACCCTGTTTGAAGACACATCTCACTGCACCAGTCATCCTACAAGTAGGGCTGACAATCGCCAATGAATTCGTCAATTCAACAAGTTTGTGCCAAGGCATCATCCATTAATTGATTCAGTATGGCCATACACAAGTGCTTGACATTACAATCAAGAAACAACCTATGAATTGGACAAGGAAACCCTAAACAAACTCACTAGGGGTTGTGTGAAGAAATCTGCTGCTGGGTAGCGTTCAGGATTCCTTTGCTGTTAACCTCAATGAAGTCTGCTCCCATGAGAATCGAGATGTCAGTATGCACATCAACACTGCAATGGGGAATGCAGTGTGTGTCAGGTATATGCCAGTGTAAGGACAACAACAAGTTAAAATTTAATGTTACATGACATGTTACATTGTGCAAAATACATGACATGTTACATGGTGCAAAATAGAATAGTTACATTGAATGTACAGAGGACAGCAAATTCAATATGATTCGAATGGTGTTGTTCCGCCATGGATAATAGCAAGTTGGTGAACCGTGACCATTACAGAGGTACGTAGCGCATAATTACAAGCTGGCAGGAACGCAGTGTCGAGCGTAGTGGGATAAACTCACCAAGATTGGATGTCATCAACTACCAAAGTTGCTCCGAACAATGAAGTACCACGCACTCGAGGGATGCAGACTTTATAGGGGTAGTTCTGCCCCGCCCCGCCCGAACAATGAAGTACCACGCACTCGAGGGATGCAGCCTTTATAGGTTTTCAGCTTTCCTCGAGACTTATTAGAATCCCTGAGTATTCTGGGTTGACTTGGACATGTTTCCTGTGTTACGAAAATCACGAGTAATTCAGTTGGTACACAGAAAGTCGGTTGATTTTTGTGATATGGAAAACATGTCCGATTTTACTACAGAGAAATTGCATGCCGAGCTTTTTAAAGCAGAATGTAGTAAAACCTCCTCACCTACACCTCCACAATCCATCTCTTCTACCTCCTCACCTACACCTCTACCATCCATCTCTTCTACCTCCTCACAAGCGGTAGATGGATGGTAGATGGATGGTAGAGGATGGATGGATGGTAGAGGATGGATGGTAGAGGATGGATGGTAGAGGATGGTAGATGGATGGATGGTAGAGGTGTAGGTGAGGAGGTAGAGGGTATGGGTACTGGGTAGAGGGTATGGGTACAGTATGGGTACTGGAACCACCCACATATACCATGTACAATAAATACAAAATTGCATAAATCAGTATGGGTACTGGGTAGAGGATAAAAGTGCATAAATCAGTATGGGTACTGGGTAGAGGATAAAAGTGCATAAATCAGTATGGGTACTGGGTAGAGGATAAAAGTGCATAAATCAGTATGGGTACTGGGTAGAGGATAAAAGTGCATAAATCAGTATGGGTACTGGGTAGAGGATGGATGGTAGAGGGTATGGGTACTGGGTACTGGGTACTGGGTACTGGGTACATGCATGCACACGCGATGACAACAAGTAAATACAAAAGTGCATAAATCAGTCAGTCAGTCAGTCAGTCAGTCAGTCAGTCAGTGCAGTGCAGTGCATCAGCAGCAGCATTTGACTATCCTGTAAGCTATATCCGACCAGCTCAAATCGATATAGCATCCTGTAAGCTATCGAACACTCGCGACAGTTCAGGAAGGCAGTGCAGCAGCAGAATCTAACAACTATCCTGTAAGCTAGATCCGACCAGCTCAACTCGACATAGCATCCTGTAAGCTATCGAACACTCGCGACAGTGCAGGAAGGCAGTGCAGCAGCAGCATCTAACAACTATCCTGTAAGCTAGATCCGACCAGCTCAACTCGATATAGCATCCTGTAAGCTATCGAACACTCGCGACAGTACAGGAAGGCAGTGCAGCAGCAGCATCTAACAACTATCCTGTAAGCTAGATCCGACCAGCTCAACTCGATATAGCATCCTGTAAGCTATCGAACACTCGCGACAGTGCAGGAAGGCAGTGCAGCAGCAGCATCTAACAACTATCCTGTAAGCTAGATCCGACCAGCTCAACTCGATATAGCATCCTGTAAGCTATCGAAAACTCGCTACAGTTCAGGAAGGCAGTGCAGCAGCAGCATCTAACAACTATCCTGTAAGCTAGATCCGACCAGCTCAACTCGACATAGCATCCTGTAAGCTATCGAACACTCGCGACAGTGCAGGAAGCCAGTGCAGCAGCAGCATCTAACAACTATCCTGTAATCTAGATCCGACCAGCTCAACTCGATATAGCATCCTGTAAGCTATCGAACACTCGCGACAGTACAGGAAGGCAGTGCAGCAGCAGCATCTAACAACTATCCTGTAAGCTATCGAACACTCGCGACAGTGCAGGAAGGCATTGCAGCAGCAGCATCTAACAACTATCCTGTAAGCTAGATCCGACCAGCTCAACTCGACATAGCATCCTGTAAGCTATCGAACACTCGCGACAGTGCAGGAAGGCAGTGCAGCAGCAGCATCTAACAACTATACTGTAAGCTAGATCCGACCAGCTCAACTCGATATAGCATCCTGTAAGCTATCGAACACTCGCGACAGTACAGGAAGGCAGTGCAGCAGCAGCATCTAACAACTATCCGTAAGCTATCGAAAACTCGCGACAGTGCAGGAAGGCAGTGCAGCAGCAGCATCTAACAACTATCCTGTAAGCTAGATCCGACCAGCTCAACTCGACATAGCATCCTGTAAGCTATCGAACACTCGCGACAGTGCAGGAAGGCAGTGCAGCAGCAGCATCTAACAACTATCCTGTAAGCTAGATCCGACCAACTTCACCTGGTTGGTTGAACAAACGCGATTGATTGAGCGAGCAAAAGCACTTCCTGAGCAATTAGCGAACAGGCGATGCAACTCGTCGCGAAATCCTGGAAGCTTCCGAATTTCCAAGAATTGAGTGGTAACCAGAGAAAGATGTGGTGCTTCCTCGCTGCACCGAGCATATAAACCGACTAAACCCTTATCATGTTTCAGCTGAAGATCGCGACGTTCCACACATTTTGGTTACATTTGCGGTATGCCTATCCTGTGACAGGTCACCTTTCACCGATGCGAGCGTTTGCGGTCAGCCAGCTGTAACCAGGTCAGATCCGAAAGGAGAAGGGGCTAAAACGTTTGAGAAGCAGAATATGGTGGTGAATAACGTCAAGGTCCACTAAGTACTTCACTGTCACAACAGTGTCAAAAGCGCATCCAATGTGGCTATAGTGCAACCTGGAACCTAGACGTGAACTCTGCTGAACCTTCTTCTGCTTCTGATTTCGTGGAGCGACCGGATGTATTCTGTGTTCCCTCGCCCCCCCCCCTAAAACCCCAGCTTCCTGAGAGGCAAATGTGGGCGCTCAACCAACCGACCCACCTGGGTCAGTTAGCAGCTTACAATTGTTATCCCCTGGGCCAGCTTAAATGCTGAAATACGGGATGAAGGACACGAAGGATTGGGACCTTGATACAAAACCTTTAGCTGACCTACCCAATCAATTGGGTTCAAGGGTCACCGGTAAGGGTGTCCCACAAATTCTGTCTCTGACTGTACATCACATGTTTATCGACCCAACGGATGTCATTTGTTTCAATAATGCAGTGGTCCATGAACGCTGTGTGCAATATGTCCGACTGCACCCAAGCCTTATCCGAAACTTCACAATGTTTTCCGATAAAGTTTGAAAACAAGTTCTCGATACGCTCTTGCTCGTTCATCATTTGATGACGTGCTGAACAGTGTGAATGTGATCCACTTCTGCCGCGGTGACCCTCAGTCTCTATTTGACGATGGTACAGGTAAGGCGCCGTTGGACGAGCTACGGGCGCGTGAGACGTCCCTGTCGTGGTTTGTGGCACAGGGTCGCGATCCACGCATCGAGTCCGGCCCGCCATCGCCGTTCTCACCTGATGAAGTAGTGAAACGTGCTAGGGCGTGTTTGGGCGCTGCGGACTACAAGGCTCGCAAGCGTAACTACCAGTCGTTTGCCATACACTGCTATTACGGGGTGGCCCACTCGGCTGCAGTGGTTAGGGCAGGCTACCTGATCGCAGGGGCAGTTGTGGTGGCTGGAGCGGTGGTAGCTGCAGCGACGCAGCTCGCCAGCACGCCTTGGGTGTAACCAGCGTTGATTACCTGAAGAAGTTAAGTAATTGTTAAGTTAACTGAACAATTTCTTAACAATTAATTCATGTCATCTGTGAGTGATATTTACAGTATCGAGGTATTGACACAGGTGCCGCAGCCAGGTGCGAGAGGTCGCCATGTGATGTGACTCGACACGACACGACAGGTGTCTTTTCGATGGCGTGTGTGAGAATGATGGACGAGGCCGTCACATCCAATCCACCAAGGAGACTGCTTGACACATTTTCATCATCATACCACCGTTTTCTAATGAGTCAGGTTACAAGTATCTGAGTTACATGTACAGCGGGGTACAGTCGCTGTCCTTGACAATATACAGTTCCATAATTCAAAGGAGACGATTTCTATGTTCGATTCTGTAGGAATACGACCACTCTTTGTACCTCCTTACAGTCCAGAGTTTAACGCTATTGAGAATGTCTTTAGTTTGCTCAAGCGAAAATATCGCTGCATGTACCCAATATTTCCAGATGTAGCAGATATATTTGATTACAGTAACGCTTTGAAAAGGATTATTGATGCGCACGATGTTAGCCATCAGTTTGACTTTTCAGGGTACTTTGAACATGTAAATTCAGTGTCTTTAGATGCCTTGAATTTTTTGTGACATTCACCTGAAGACAGTATCTGTATTGACAGATCGGTTACAAATCTTGAATTGGTCAACTTTTCAGAATCCCCAAATATCAAATGTCCCTAGCTGTATGTAATCATCATAATCTCCCTTAAGGATGACGATGCACGGTGATCCTCTCCCGCGAACTCAGGATTCATCAGAACCTTGCAGACATCGAGATGGGCATGAATAAAGGCTAACCTCAGTGCCTGGCTATCGTTGTCATCTGCCTTGGCACGGTGCTCCTCGCCTGTGAACTCAGGATTCATCAGAACCTTGCAGACATCCAGATAGCCTTCACAAGCGGCGTCACATAGTGCCTGGCTTTCGTTGTCATCTGCCTTGGCACGGTGCTCCTCGCCCGCGAACTCAGGATTCATCAGAACCTTGCAGACATCCACATGTCCTTCCATAGCACCTTCCCTCAGTGCATCGCTTAAGTCTGCATCAGCTTTGGCACGGTGCTCCTCGCCCGCGAATTCCGGATTCATCAGAACCTTGCAGACATCCACAAGTCCTTCCATAGCGGCGGCACACAGTGCCTGGCTGTTTTCGTCATCTGCCTTGGCACGGTGCTTCTCGCCCGCGAACAATGGATTCATCAGAACCTTGCAGACATCCACATGTCCTTCACTAGCGGCTAATATCAATGCACGACTGTCTTGGTCATCTGCCTTGGCACTATGCTCCTCGCTCGCGAACTCAGGATCCATCAGAACCTTACAGACATCCACATGTCCTTCCCGAGCGGCGTCACATAGTGCCTGGCTTTCGTTGTCATCTGCCTTGGCACGGTGCTCCTCGCCCACGAACTCAGGATTCATCAGAACCTTGCAGACATCCACATGTCCTTCCCGAGCGGCGTCACATAGTGCCTGGCTTTCGTTGTCATCTGCCTTGGCACTATGCTCCTCGCTCGCGAACTCAGGATCCATCAGGACCTTGCAGACATCCACATGTCCTTCCCTAGCGGCTTTAGTCAGTATATAGCTTAAGTCTGCATCAGCTTTGGCACGGTGCTCCTCGCCCGCGAATTCCGGATTCATCAGAACCTTGCAGACATCCACATGTCCTTCCTTAGCGGCGGCACTCAGTGCCTGGCTGTGATTGGCATCTGCTTTGGCACGGTGCTCCTCGCCTGCGAACAAAGGATTCATCAGAACCTTGCAGACATCCAGATAGCCTCCCTGAGAGGCGTACCTCAGTGCATAGCTGGAGATTGCATCTGCTTTGGCACGGTGCTCCTCTCCCGCGAACAAAGGATTCATCAGAACCTTGCAGACATCGAGATAGCCTCCCTGAGCGGCTAACGCCAGTGCCTGGCTGTGACGGTCATCTGCTTTGGCACGGTGCTCCTCGCCAGCGAACTCAGGATTCATCAGAACCTTGCAGACATCCACATGTCCTTCCATAGAGGCGGCACTCAGTGCCTTGCTTTCGTTGTCATCTGCCTTGGCGCAGTGCTCCTCGCCTGCAAACTCCGGATCCATAAGAAGCTTGCACAGATCCACATGGCCTCCATCAGCGGCGTACTCCAATGACCGGATGTCGTTGTGATCTTTTAGCAATATGCGGACGACGTCGGCTCGCCCGGCCTTACACGCTAACCTCATGGGGTTCTGATTGAGATGATCACATCTGTCCACGAGCGCCTGTGCTTCACATGCAGCGTCAGCAGCGAAAGCAGTATGCATGGCTCGACTGATGAATCCTGCGTGCATCCAGTTCCCTTGCTTCTGCCAACTGCCTGCTCGGCGCATGATCAAAACCACGGTTTCCATCTGAAGCGCGTCCATACCGGTCCGATTGTGCATCAAAATCTCCTCCTTCAAGCTTCGACGTGACCTGAGGATGAAAGAGAGATCTTCGGTACACTGCCACAGAACATCTATACATTTTTTGAGCGCTAAACCGACCAATTCCTCATACAGCTAGGGACATTTGGTATTGGGACCATATAAGTGCTTGACATGACAGTAACATTAAAAATGCCAAAGTATCATCCATTAATTGATTCAGTATGACCATACACAAGTGCTTGACATGATAGTAACATTACAAAATGCCAAGGTATGCCAAGGTATCATCCATTAATTGATTCAGTATGACCATACACAAGTGCTTGACATGACAGTAACAGTAACATTACAAAATGCCAAGGTATCATCCATTAATTGATTCAGTATGACCATACACAAGTGCTTGACATGACAGTAACAGTAACATTACAATCAAGAACAACATATGATTTTGACAAGGCACAACCCTGTTTGAAGACACATCTCACTGCACCAGTCATCCTACAAGTAGGGCTGACAATTGCCAATGAATTCGTCAATTCAACAAGTTTGTGCCAAGGCATCATCCATTAATTGATTCAGTATGGCCATACACAAGTGCTTGACATGACAGTAACATTACAATCAAGAAACAACCTATGAATTGGACAAGGAAACCCTAAACAAACTCACTAGGGGTTGTGTGAAGAAATCTGCTGCTGGGTAGCGTTCAGGATTCCTTTGATGTTAACCTCAATGAAGTCTGCTCCCATGAGAATCGAGATGGTCAGTATGCACATCAACACTGCAATGGGGAATGCAGTGTGTGTCAGGTATATGCGAGTGTAAGGACAACATTGTTACATTGTTACATTGTTACATTGTTACATTGTTACATTGTTACATTGTAAGGACAACATTGTTACATTGTGCAATTTAATGTTACATGACATGTTACATGACATGTTACATTTAATGTTACATGGTGCAAAATAGAATAGTTACATTGAATGTACAGAGGACAGCAAATTCAATATGATTCGAATGGTGTTGTTCCGCCATGGATAATAGCAAGTTGGTGAACCGTGACCATTACAGAGGTACGTAGCGCTTAATTACAAGCTGGCAGGAAAGCAGTGTCGAGCGTAGTGGGATAAACTCACCAAGATTGGATGTCATCAACTACCAAAGTTGCTCCGAACAATGAAGTACCACGCACTCGAGGGATGCAGCCTTTATAGGGGTAGTTCTGCCCCGCACCGCCCGAACAATGAAGTACCACTCACTCGAGGGATGCAGCCTTTATAGGTTTTCAGCTTTCCTCCCACCTCGAGACTTATTAGAATCCCTGAGTATTCTGGGTTGACTTGGACATGTTTCCTGTGTTACGAAAATCACGAGTAATTCAGTTGGTACACAGAAAGTCGGTTGATTTTTGTGATATGGAAAACATGTCCGATTTTACTACAGAGAAATTGCATGCCGAGCTTTTTAAAGCAGAATGTAGTAAAACCTCCTCACCTACACCTCCACCATCCATCTCTTCTACCTCCTCACCTACACCTCTACCATCCATCTCTTCTACCTCCTCACAAGCGGTAGATGGATGGTAGAGGATGGATGGATGGTAGAGGATGGTAGATGGATGGTAGATGGATGGGTGGTAGAGGTGTAGGTGAGGAGGTAGAGGGTATGGGTACAGTATGGGTACTGGAACCACCCACATATACCATGTACAATAAATACAAAAGTGCATAAGTATGGGTACTGGGTAGAGGATAAAAGTGCATAAATCAGTATGGGTACTGGGTAGAGGATGGATGGTAGATGGATGGTAGATGGATGGATGGATGGTAGAGGTGTAGGTGAGGAGGTAGAGGGTATGGGTACTGGGTAGAGGGTATGGGTACAGTATGGGTACTGGAACCACCCACATATACCATGTACAATAAATACAAAAGTGCATAAATCAGTCAGTCAGTGCAGTGCAGTGCATCAGCAGCATTTGACTATCCTGTAAGCTATATCCGACCAGCTCAAATCGATATAGCATCCTGTAAGCTATCGAAAACTCGCGACAGTGCAGGAAGGCAGTGCAGCAGCAGCATCTAACAACTATCCTGTAAGCTAGATCCGACCAGCTCAACTCGATATAGCATCCTGTAAGCTATCGAAAACTCGCGACAGTGCAGGAAGGCAGTGCAGCAGCAGCATCTAAAAACTATCCTGTAAGCTAGATCCGACCAGCTCAACTCGATATAGCATCCTGTAAGCTATCGAACACTCGCGACAGTTCAGGAAGGCAGTGCAGCAGCAGCATCTAACAACTATCCTGTAAGCTAGATCCGACCAGCTCAACTCGACATAGCATCCTGTAAGATATCGAACACTCGCGACAGTACAGGAAGGCAGTGCAGCAGCAGCATCTAACAACTATCCTGTAAGCTAGATCCGACCAGCTCAACTCGATATAGCATCCTGTAAGCTATCGAAAACTAGCGACAGTGCAGGAAGGCAGTGCAGCAGCAGCATCTAACAACTATCCTGTAAGCTAGATCCGACCAGCTCAACTCGATATAGCATCCTGTAAGCTATCGAACACTCGCGACAGTGCAGGAAGGCAGTGCAGCAGCAGCATCTAAAAACTATCCTGTAAGCTAGATCCGACCAGCTCAACTCGATAAAGCATCCTGTAAGCTATCGAAAACTCGCGACAGTGCAGGAAGGCAGTGCAGCAGCAGCATCTAACAACTATCCTGTAAGCTAGATTCGACCAGCTCAACTCGATATAGCATCCTGTAAGCTATCGAAAACTCGCGACAGTGCAGGAAGGCAGTGCAGCAGCAGCATCTAAAAACTATCCTGTAAGCTAGATCCGACCAGCTCAACTCGATAAAGCATCCTGTAAGCTATCGAAAACTCGCGACAGTGCAGGAAGGCAGTGCAGCAGCAGCATCTAACAACTATCCTGTAAGCTAGATCCGACCAGCTCAACTCGATATAGCATCCTGTAAGCTATCGAAAACTCGCGACAGTGCAGCAGCATCTAACAACTATCCTGTAAGCTAGATCCGACCAGCTCAACTCGATATAGCATCCTGTAAGCTATCGAACAATCGCGACAGTGCAGGAAGGCAGTGCAGCAGCAGCATCTAACAACTATCCTGTAAGCTAGATCCGACCAACTTCACCTGGTTGGTTGAACAAACGCGATTGATTGAGCGAGCAAAAGCACTTCCTGAGCAATTAGCGAACAGGCGATGCAACTCGTCGCGGAATCCTGGAAGCTTCCGAATTTCCAAGAATTGAGTGGTAACCAGCGAAAGATGTGGTGCTTCCTCGCTGCACCGAGCATATAAACCGACTAAACCCTTATCATGTTTCAGCTGAAGATCGCGACGTTCCACACATTTTGGTTACATTTGCGGTATGCCTATCCTGTGACAGGTCACCTTTCACCGATGCGAGCGTTTGCGGTCAGCCAGCTGTAACCAGGTCAGATCCGACACGTGTTTCTGCGAGTCCGCAGCTGAATTCCCCTGCCCCACACCGTGTGTCCCGACATTATTGTCAGACAAAGGAGAAGGGGCTAAAACGTTTGAGAAGCAGAAGATGGTGGTGAATAACGTCAAGGTCCACAAAGTACTGCACTGTCGCAACAGTGTCAAAAGCGCATCCAATGTGGCTATATTGCAACCTGGAACCTAGACGTGCACTCTGCTGAACCTTCTTCTGCTTCTGATAACGTGGAGCGACCGGATGTATTCTGTGTTCCCTCGCCCCCCCCCCTAAAACCCCAGCTTCCGGAGAGGCAAATGTGGGCGCTCAACCAACCGACCCACCTGGGTCAGTTAGCAGCTTACAATTGTTATCCCCTGGGCCAGCTTAAATGCTGAAATACGGGATGAAGGACACGAAGGATTGGGACCTTGATACAAAACCTTTAGCTGACCTACCCAATCAATTGGGTTCAAGGGTCACCGGTAAGGGTGTCCCACAAATTCTGTCTCTGACTGTACATCACATGTTTATCGACCCAACGGATGTCATTTGTTTCAATAATGCAGTGGTCCATGAACGCTGTGTGCAATATGTCCGACTGCACCCAAGCCTTATCCGAAACTTCACAATGTTTTCCGATAAAGTTTGAATTGATGCGTCTGACGTGCTGAACAGTGTGCATGTGATCCACTTCTGCCGCGGTGACCCTCAGTCTCTATTTGACGATGGTACAGGTAGGATACACGCAAATGAAGCGATTACAGAGTGGCTCCAACGAATCGCGCAATGGTTGGTAGAGAACCCCAGCTGCAGAACCTGGCCGATACCACACACTATAAGCCCCGAATGCAATGCCCTAGTTTGACTTTTCATGCTACTTTTTGACCTACAATGGGCGTTCCTGACTCCCGGCCGATTTTACCTCTTCAACCTGCTGCACCCCTCAACGTTGCCCAAAAGCAGCGATCTGCAGTCTGGATGATTATAAGGTGTATCCCACTTTATTTGAGAACTTATGGGCGTTCCTGCCTCCCGGCCGATTTTAACTGGTTCCTAAACATTGTATGGAGTGGATTTGTGATTCCTTGGTGCTGATGTCTCAAGCTAGCGAGTCTTTCCGGAGACTCTAAATTCTGAGTAGAAATTTCAAAAAATCCGCTGGGAGGAAGGAACGCCCATTAACTGTAAGGCTCCACCAATACCTGTATGTTAGTCGAATGCCGGCCTTCATTCAATTTCCCCCGATCCAGCAGTTCAGGAACGTCCTAAAAGAGTTGCCATGCGTCTTCGGAAGCGCGATCGAGTCGGCTGCAGTGGTTAGGGCAGGCTACCTGATGGTGGGGGCAGTTGTGGTGGCTGGAGCGGTGGTAGCTGCAGCGACGCAGCTCGCCAGCACGCCTTGGGTGTAACCAGAGTCGATGATTTGTGTACAAGCGTTCATGATTTTAGGAGGTTGATTGTGTGTGAAATGATTCTGAAGACGAAGAAGGAGTACCTGAAGAAGTTAAGTAATTGTTAAGTTGTTTACAGTATCGAGGTATTGACACAGGTGCCACCGCCAGGTGCGAGAGGTGTCTTTTCGATGACGCCGCCGTGGCGTGCGAGGGACGAGGCAATCTAATCACATCCAATCTACCAAGGAGACAGCTTGACACATTTTCATCATCATACCACCGTTTTCTAATGAGTCAGGTTACAATTAGCATGGTGATTCCACTTGGTAGAGGGATTCTTCTTCTGACTTGCGATAAAGTCAACATAATATTAAAATGAAACCGCCTGCGCTCCCCCTTCAGAAAACAATCGAGAAGGAGGCTGCTATAAGCCGCCATGTGAGAATGACGTTGTGATTTCAGGGTGATTGTATGCGCAAACAAGGTATTGGGGTCAAGAGCGGTGACACATGGGTACTGGTTCAATTGTTTTATGTAAACATCATAATATCCCGTCCAAGCACGGATGACGATGCACGGTGATCCTCTCCCGCGAACTCAGGATTCATCAGAACCTTGCAGACATCCACATGTCCTTCCCGAGCGGCGTCACATAGTGCCTGGCTTTCGTTGTCATCTGCCTTGGCACGGTGCTCCTCGCCCGCGAACTCAGGATTCATCAGAACCTTGCAGACATCCACATGTCCTTCCCGAGCGGCGTCACATAGTGCCTGGCTTTCTTGGTCATCTGCCTTGGCACGGTGCTCCTCGCCCGCGAACTCAGGATTCATCAGAACCTTGCAGACATCCACATCTCCTTCCATAGCACCTTCCCTCAGTGCCTGGCTTTCGTTGTCATCTGCCTTGGCACGGTGCTCCTCGCCCGCGAACTCAGGATTCATCAGAACCTTGCAGACATCCACATGTCCTTCCATAGCACCTTCCCTCAGTGCATCGCTGTTGTTGTCATCAGCTTTGGCACGGTGCTCCTCGCCCGAGAACTCAGGATTCATCAGAACCTTGCAGACATCCACATGTCCTTGATTAGTGGCGTCACATAGTGCCTGGCTTCCGTTGTCATCTGCCTTGGCACGGTGCTCCTCGCCCGCGAACAAAGGATTCATCAGAACCTTGCAGACATCCACATGTCCTTCACTAGCGGCTAATCTCAATGCACGACTGTCTTGGTCATCTGCTTTGGCACGGTGCTCCTCGCCCGCGAACTCAGGATTCATCAGAACCTTGCAGACATCGAGATGGCCTCCATTAGCGGCGGCACTTAGTGCCTTGCTAAACATTGCATCTGGTTTGGCACGGTGCTCCTCGCCCGAGAACTCAGGATTCATCAGAACCTTGCAGACATCCACATTTCCTTCCATAGCACATTCGCTCAGTGCATAGCTGAAGTCTGCATCAGCTTTGGCACGGTGCTCCTCGCCCGCGAATTCCGGATTCATCAGAACCTTGCAGACATCCACAAGTCCTGACCTAGCGGCGGCACTCAGTGCACGACTGTTGTTGTCATCTGCCTTGGCACGGTGCTCCTCTCCCGCTAACTCAGGATTCATCAGAACCATGCATACATCTAGATAGCCTCCTTTAGCGGCGTACCTCAGTGCACAGCTTAAGATTGCATCTGGTTTGGCACGGTGCTCCTCACCCGCGAATTCCGGATTCATCAGAACCTTGCAGACATCGAGATAGCCTCCACTAGCGGCTAACCTCAGTGCCTGGCTTTCACTGGCATCTGCCTTGGCACGGTGCTCCTCTCCCGCGAACTCAGGATTCATCAGAAACTTGCAGACATCGAGATGGCCTAGACTAGCGGCTAACCTCAGTGCCTGGCTTTCACTGACATCTGCCTTGGCACGGTACTCCTCGCCTGTGAACTCAGGATTCATCAGAACCTTGCAGACATCGAGATAGCCTCCCTGAGCGGCTAACACCAGTGCCTGGCTGTGATTGGCATCTGCTTTGGAACGGTGCTCCTCGCCTGCGAACAAAGGATTCATCAGAACCTTGCAGACATCCAGATAGCCTCCATGAGCGGCATACCTCAGTGCCTGGCCATGATTGGCATCTGCCTTGGCGCAGTGCTCCTCGCCTGCAAACTCCGGATCCATAAGAAGCTTGCACAGATCCACATGGCCTCCATCAGCGGCGTACTCCAATGCCCGGATGTCGTTGTGATCTTTTAGCAATATGCGGACGACGTCGGCTCGTCCGGCCTTACACGCTATCCTCATGGGGTTCTTATTGAGATGATCACATCTGTCCACTAGCGCCTGTGCTTCACATGCAGCGTCAGCAGCGAAAGCAGTATGCATGGCTCGACTGATGAATCCTGCGTGCATCCAGCACCCGTCCTTCTTCCAACTGCCTGCTCGGCGCATGAACAAAACCACGAGTTCCATCTGAAGCGCTTCCATACCGGTCCGATTGTTCCTCAAAATATCCTCCTTCAAGCTTCGACGTGACCTGAGGATGAAAGAGAGATCTTCGGTACACTGCCACAGAACATCTACATTTTTTGGTACACTGCCACAGAACATCTACATTTTTTGAGCGCTAAACCGACCAATTCCTCATACAGCTAGGGACATTTGGTATTGGGACCATAAAAGTGCTTGACATGACAGTAACATTAAAAAATGCCAAGGTATCATCCATTAATTGATTCAGTATGACCATACACAAGTGCTTGACATGACAGTAACAGTAACATTAAAAAATGCCAAGGTATCATCCATTAATTGATTCAGTATGACCATACACAAGTGCTTGACATGACAGTAACAGTAACATTAAAAATGCCAAGTTATCATCCATTAATTGATTCAGTATGACCATACACAAGTGCTTGACATGACAGTAACAGTAACATTAAAAATGCCAAGTTATCGTCCATTAATTGATTCAGTATGACCATACACAAGTGCTTGACATGACAGTAACAGTAACATTAAAAATGCCAAGGTATCATCCATTAATTGATTCAGTATGACCATACACAAGTGCTTGACATGACAGTAACAGTAACATTACAAAATGCCAAGGTATCATCCATTAATTGATTCAGTATGACCATACACAAGTGCTTGACATGACAGTAACAGTAACATTAAAAAATGCCAAGGTATCATCCATTAATTGATTCAGTATGACCATACACAAGTGCTTGACATGACAGTAACAGTAACATTACAAAATGCCAAGGTATCATCCATTAATTGATTCAGTATGACCATGGGACCCTACCGGTGATCCTTGAACCCAATGGGTAGATCAGCTAAAGGCGAGCACATCTTTTTGCCCTTCATCTCTGTATTTCAGCATTTAAGCTGGCCCAGAGGATAACAATTGTAAGCTGCTAACTGACCCAGGTGGGTCGGTTGGTTGAGCGCCCACATTTGACTCTCCGGAAGCTGGGTTTTTAGGGGGGGGGGCGAGGGAACACAGAATACATCCGGTCGCTCCACGTTATCAGAAGCAGAAGAAGGTTCAGCAGAGTTCACGTCTAGGTTCCAGGTTGCACTATAGCCACATTGGATGCGCTTTTGACACTGTTGCGACAGTGCAGTACTTTGTGGACCTTGACGTTATTCACCACCATCTTCTGCTTCTCAAAAGTTTTAGCCCCTTCTCCTTTGTCTGACACTACTTCTTTTTCTCATGGTGATTAATATTGCACCCACGTTTCTTTATACCCATAATAAATGTACGTCAACTTTTCAGAATCCCCAAAATAAAAGGTGTCCCACAATCAAATGTCCCTAGCTGTATGATTTTGACAAGGCACAACCCTGTTTGAAGACACATCTCACTGCACCAGTCATCCTACAAGTAGGGCTGACAATTGCCAATGAATTCGTCAATTCAACAAGTTTGTGCCAAGGCATCATCCATTAATTGATTCAGTATGGCCATACACAAGTGCTTGACATTACAATCAAGAAACAACCTATGAATTGGACAAGGAAACCCTAAACAAACTCACTAGGGGTTGTGTGAAGAAATCTGCTGCTGGGTAGCGTTCAGGATTCCTTTGCTGTTAACCTCAATGACGTCTGCTCCCATGATAATCGAGATGGTCAGTATGCACATCAACACTGCAATGGGGAATGCAGTGTGTGTCAGGTATATGCCAGTGTAAGGACAACAACAAGTTAAAATTTAATGTTACATGACATTTAATGTTACATGGTGCAAAATAGAATAGTTACATTGAATGTACAGAGGACAGCAAATTCAATATGATTCGAATGGTGTTGTTCCGCCATGGATAATAGCAAGTTGGTGAACCGTGACCATTACACAGAGGTACGTAGCGCATAATTACAAGCTGGCAGGAACGCAGTGTCGAGCGTAGTGGGATAAACTCACCAAGATTGGATGTCATCAACTACCAAAGTTGCTCCGAACAATGAAGTACCACGCACTCGAGGGATGCAGCCTTTATAGGGGTAGTTCTGCACCGCACCGCCCGAACAATGAAGTACCACGCACTCGAGGGATGCAGCCTTTATAGGTTTTCAGCTTTCCTCGAGACTTATTAGAATCCCTGAGTATTCTGGGTTGACTTGGACATGTTTCCTGTGTTACGAAAATCACGAGTAATTCAGTTGGTACACAGAAAGTCGGTTGATTTTTGTGATATGGAAAACATGTCCGATTTTACTACAGAGAAATTGCATGCCGAGCTTTTTAAAGCAGAATGTAGTAAAACCTCCTCACCTACACCTCTACCATCCATCCATATACAATCCTCTACCATCCATCTATTCTACCTCCTCACAAGCGGTAGATGGATGGTAGAGGATGGATGGTAGATGATGGATGGATGGATGGTAGAGGATGGTAGATGGATGGTAGATGGATGGATGGTAGAGGTGTAGGTGAGGAGGTAGAGGTATGGGTACTGGGTAGAGGGTATGGGTACAGTATGGGTACTGGAACCACCCACATATACCATGTACAATAAATACAAAATTGCATAAATCAGTATGGGTACTGGGTAGAGGATAAAAGTGCATAAATCAGTATGGGTACTGGGTAGAGGATAAAAGTGCATAAATCAGTATGGGTACTGGGTAGAGGATAAAAGTGCATAAATCAGTATGGGTACTGGGTAGATGATAAAAGTGCATAAATCAGTATGGGTACTGGGTAGAGGGTATGGGTACAGTATGGGTACTGGAACCACCCACATATACCATGTACAATAAATACAAAATTGCATAAATCAGTATGGGTACTGGGTAGAGGATAAAAGTGCATAAATCAGTATGGGTACTGGGTAGAGGATAAAAGTGCATAAATCAGTATGGGTACTGGGTAGAGGATAAAAGTGCATAAATCAGTATGGGTACTGGGTAGAGGATAAAAGTGCATAAATCAGTATGGGTACTGGGTAGAGGATAAAAGTGCATAAATCAGTATGGGTACTGGGTAGAGGATGGATGGTAGAGGGTATGGGTACTGGGTACTGGGTACTGGGTACTGGGTACTGGGTACTGGGTACTGGGTAGAGGGTATGGGTACTGGAACCACCCACATATACCATGTACAATAAATAAGTGCATAAATCAGTCAGTCAGTGCAGTGCATCAGCAGCAGCATTTGACTATCCTGTAAGCTATATCCGACCAGCTCAAATCGATATAGCATCCTGTAAGCTATCGAACACTCGCGACAGTTCAGGAAGGCAGTGCAGCAGCAGCATCTAACAACTATACTGTAAGCTATATCCGACAAGCTAGACTCGATCTAGCATCCTGTCAGTTATCGAACAGTCGCGACAGTGCAGGCAGGCATTGCAGCAGCAGCATCTAACAACTATATTGTAAGCTATATCCGACCAGCTCGACTCGATCTAGCATCCTGTAAGTTATTGAACAGTCGCGACAGTGCAGGCAATCATTGCAGCAGCAGCAGCTAACAACTATCCTGTAAGCTATATCCGACCAGCTAGACTCGATCTAGCATCCTGTCAGTTATCGAACAGTCGCGACAGTGCAGGCAGGCATTGCAGCAGCAGCATCTAACAACTATATTGTAAGCTATATCCGACCAGCTCGACTCGATCTAGCATCCTGTAAGTTATTGAACAGTCGCGACAGTGCAGGCAATCATTGCAGCAGCAGCAGCTAACAACTATCCTGTAAGCTATATCCGACCAGCTAGACTCGATCTAGCATCAGTTATCGAACAGTCGCGACAGTGCAGGCAGGCATTGCAGCATCAGCATCTAACAACTATACTGTAAGCTATATCCGACCAGCTCGACTCGATCTAGCATCCTGTAAGTTATTGAACAGTCGCGACAGTGCAGGCAAGAATTGCAGCAGCAGCAGCATCTAACAACTATCCTGTAATCTATATCCGACCAGCTCGAATCGATCTAGCATCCTGCAAGTTATCGAACAATTGCGACAGTGCAGGCAAGAATTGCAGCAGCAGCATCTAACAACTATCCTGTAAGCTAGATCCGACCAACTTCACCTGGTTGATCGAACAAACACGATTGAGCGAGCGAGCAAGCAGTTCCTGAGCAATGCGAGAAAGCACTTCATGAGCAGTGCGAGCAAGCACTTCCTGAGCGAGCGAGCGACCACTTCCTGAGCAATGCAATTCGGCAATGCAATTAGCGAACAGGCGATGCAACTCGTCGCGAAATCCTGGAAGCTATTTCAAAGACACCTCACCTTGGGCTTCCGAATTTCCAGGAATTGAGTGGTAACCAGCGAAAGATGTGGTGCTTCTTCGCTGGACCGAGCATATGAAACCCTACTAAACCCTTATCATGTTTCAGCTCGCGCGACGGTTGCGGTCAGCCAGCATTCCGACGAACCCGTAGATCAATACTATACTATACAACCCGTTTGCGGTCAGCCAGCATTCCGATCAACCCGTAGATCAATACTATACTATACAAGATCAAGATCAAGATCAAGACTATACTGTACTGTATACTATACTATACTGTATACTTACTATACAAGATCAATACTATACAAGGTCAATACTATACAAGATCAATACTATTCTTGTATTCTACTCATTTTATCCTAGGACTACTGCATCGAGATGGAAACTTCTATGAATGTGGTGAGCTACTGACGACTGCGTGCTCGCGTGTTTTCCCAGCTACTGACGACTGCGTGCTCGCGTGTTTTCCCAGCTACTGACGACTGCGTGCGCTCGTGTTTTCCCAGCTACTGACGACTGCGTGCTCGCGTGTTTTCCCAGCTACTGACGACTGCGTGCTCGCGTGTTTTCCCAGCTACTGACGGATGCCCCTGTGATTTTGTTGGGGCACTGATTTCACTGTTTACACTGCTTTTTATTGCTGGCGCAGATTGTCATCGACCTGACAAACTTGTCGTCATCTTCGGATGATGAGGACCCCCCCTTCTCCCCATCGGAGTTACTTATTGGGGGAGCTACTTGCAACTCCCCCAATGTGTCCTTTAAGATTGAGGGCCTTCATCCCCTGTCCACTGGCTCTACTCGCTATCATCCACTGTCCCCTCTCCCTCGCTATCATCCCCTGTACTCTCTCCCTCGCCCTCCTCCCCTGTCCTCTCTCCATCGCCCTCATCCCCTGTCCTCTCTCCATCGCCCTAATCCCCTGTCCACGGGCGCTACTCCCCTGTCCACGGGCGCTACTCCCCTGTCCACTGGCGCTACTCCCCTGTCCACTGGCGCTACTCCCCTGTCCACTGGCGCTACTCCCCTGTCCACTGGCGCTACTCCCCTGTCCACTGGCGCTACTACATTGTCCACTGGAGCTACTACCCTGTCCACTGGAGCTACTACCCTGTCCACTGGCGCTACTACCCTGTCCACTGGCGCTACTACCCTGTCCACTGGCGCTACTACCCCACGCCCTCCGCACCTGTCGCCCACGTCATCCTCGCTGGAAGTCAGCGTGAGTACCCCCCTGCCTTGCGTTTTTCTTGAGTCCTGGTGGCACTGGTTGTTGAGACATGCAGTGAAGATGGAGAAGACTGAGTGTATGTGTGTGGTAGTGGTGGGGGCAGGGGCGTGGTTATGTGCATGAGAGAGTGGTTGGGCACTGGTTGTTGACACATGCAGTGAAGCTGGAGAAGACTGAGTTTTAAATTCAATTCAATTCATTGGGTGCTGCAGGTTGATAGTATTCGACTATCTTGCAAAGGTCGTCACGTAAACTTTTTCAGTGATGATACAAGATACTCGGTCCACAGCATTGTGGATGTCAAGATGAGATTTGGGAACGATTGCGTTGGTATTATAGACCATCACTACCTGTTTATCCCAATGTTCCAAGTAAGTAATGTGTGTTCCTCACGGCGGATTTTTTGATATTACTGACTTACTGACTGACTTACTGACTGACTGCATGATTGATACTGACTGACTGACTGCATGACTGCATGATTGATACTGACTTACTGACTTACTGACTTACTGACTTACTGACTTACTGACTTACTTACTGACTGACTTACTTACTGACTGACTGCATGATTGACACACATTATTCACGTTGTGCGCAGGTGCGGTGGAAATCCTACACTGAAGAGCACGACACCTGGGAGCCGGTCGACGATCTGCTGGACCTGCAAGTTTTTGCTGACTTCATTCGCAGCGACACCTGGGTGGCGTTCGTGAAGGAGAATGCGGATGCGGTCAAGGGGTGGGAGAGAATCCGTCAATAATGTTTTGCTACACAACCTGTGTCCGCACTAGCACATGTGCGGAGGTTGGGAACGCATTAATGACCCTTACCCTGGAAATCTAAAACTATGTTCCGCCTACTGTAGTGGTGGTTATTTGTTTTGGTGGAGTTGGACACATGCCTGTCGAGCCTCACACCTGAGATAGTGGTGATTTTTGACACATGAAAAAGGAAGAAGCAAAGAAAAGAAAATACCCCACATGGAACGCATTAATGACCCGTTTTGGTGGAGTTGGACACATGCCTGTCGAGCCTCACACCTGAGATAGTGGTGGTGATTTTTGACACATGAAAAAGGAAGCAAAGAAAAGAAAATACCCCACCCCGCCCCCCCCCCCCCCCCCACACATACACACACACATGAAACAGTTTGATACAGTTTGGTACAGTTTGATACAGTTTATATGTATATGTTTTCAGTTTTACATTTTCTGATACAGTTTGGGTCACACCCCCTTTGATACAGTTTATATGTATATGTTTTCAGTTTTACATTTTCTGATACAGTTTGATCACACACCCTGATTCACTTGGTCTGATCACACACCCTTTGATACAGTTTGATACAGTTTGGGTCACACCCCCTTTGATACAGTTCTAATACAGTTTGGGTCACGGAGTTGCCTAGAAACTACAGTGTAGGATATCTAGGCTTTTCTAATGAGATTTTTACCGTCTTGTTATTGCTTCAGTTTCAAAATCTGTATTACCGTCTTGTTATTTCTTCAGTTTCAAAATCTTTATTACCGTCTTGTTATTGCTTCAGTTTCAAAATCTGTATTATTACTGTTATTGCTTCAGTTTCAAAATCTTTATTACCGTCTTGTTATTGCTTCAGTTTCAAAATCTTTATTACCGTCTTGTTATTGCTTCAGTTTCAAAATCTGTATTACCGTCTTGTTATTTCTTCAGTTTCAAAATCTGTATTACCGTCTTGTTATTGCTTCAGTTTCAAAATCTGTATTACCGTCTTGTTATTGCTTCAGTTTCAAAATCTGTATTAGTATTTAAAATCTGTATTATTCTCCGTTGTAAAAGTTGAATACTCAATCGTTTCTCAACATGTCCGTGTACTGTCGTTTGAGAACCCCGCACTCTCTCACAAACGCTGCCAATTTGTCCTCTGTGTACAAAGGTGGAAATATGAATCCGGGCCTATAACTCAGGTTGTGTTCGTGTATGCCGAATAGGCTCTTACATAATATGTGTTCCTGCCTCCCGGCCGATCCCGGCAGAAACATTGTATGGAGCGGATTTGTGATTCCTTGTTGCTGATGTCTAAAGCTAGAGAGTCGTTCAAGAGGCTCTAAATCCTGATTAGAAATTTAAAAAATCGGCCGGGAGGCAGGAACGCCCATTATAGGTCACTAACGTGGGTTTAAAAACGATAATAAACGGGAACATGCAAAGCAAGTTAGATAGGGGGGCATTTAAAACACGTAAATACATAAAGCTACTAAACAATTCATACCGGAAACTCTTTGGTTCTGACTGGAAGCCGAAACACAACTCCATGCAAGCACGGCAAACATCTTTACAAACTCCATGCAGATCACAACTTCGCAGGGACACACCAATTGACTGGAAGCCGAAATACATCTCCATGCAAGTGTAGCCATCGTTACAAACTCCATGCAGATCACAAACTCGCAGGGACACACCAATTGACTCGAAGCCGAAATACTTCGCACTGCAAGCACTGTAGCCATCGTTACAAACTCCATGCAGATCACAAACTCGCAGGGACACACCAATTGACTCGAAGCCGAAATACTTCGCACTGCAAGCACTGTAGCCATCGTTACAAACTCCATGCAGATCACAAACTCGCAGGGACACACCAATTGACTCGAAGCCGAAATACTTCGCACTGCAAGCACGGTAGCCATCGATACAACTTCGCAGGGACACACTTTTCCGGAAGACATTTGAGATGTCAGTGACATCTTCGGCCAACTCCACGCAGACCACAAATTCGCAGGGACACATCAAATTCTCGCACTATTCGCAATATCGTTATCCACTTTCATTCTCTTCGCAATATCGTTATCCACTTTCATTATCTTCGCAATATCGTTATCCACTTACATTCTCTTCGCAATAGCGTTATCCTCTTCCAACTCTTCTATTCATCATGAGGACTCACTGTGCTTGCCTTGCACCTAGATTCATGACTTTCAAGAATATTGCTATGTCTACGCTCTTCAGTCATGAGGAGATCTTAGAAATGTCCAGAGGACTCTGCGCGACTCCTGCAGCAGATGTATTCTCGGGGCAGTCCGGGATTCACGCTGGCAACAGAGGATGCTTTACAGCCAAGGCCTACGCAGCAGGGGATATCATCGGCCCCATCAAGGGGGTCATCGTGCCTGGAGAATTTGAGCAGTCTGAATACTGCAGACACATGTCCATTATCGCGGGAGAGGATTCCAAGATGGTTTGTTGCGTAGCAACATCTGATTGTCCTACTAAGTGGATCAATCAGAGCACGGACACATTCCCAGCCAACGCGGAGATCGACTGGATGCGGTGTACTGGCTTACCTTGCCTAGTGGCCATCCGCGACATCAATGAGAAGGAGGAGATAGCTTCAGAGTACAGCTGGACGGTGGAAGATGCAACGATCCCTCAACAAGAGGACCTGACTAGGGATGAGGTAGAAGCCTTGTGGAAACCGTATCTTCACAAGCACTCACTGGGAGTAGCGGTGCTACACTTAGATGCATACCCCCCTACTTTGTCTGCTGATGACATAGCTGAGGCGGACGCGGTGGCAACAAGGTTTAACGCAGAATCAGTGCTTATTGGAGCTGCTTTTGAAGCAGCTCTATCAGCAGAGACTGCAGCAGAAGTCAACCTTCAGAACACCTTGGCAATCTTTGCTCAAACTGGTGTAAATCCTGATGCTGGTGGTACACCTCCTCCTCCTAAGCGAACTCGCTTATGATGCCAAGGTAAAAGTTTTTTCTGTTGGGGGGGAGCATGTCATTTGAAGGCATTATTACACACACTCTTCCATTTTGAAATGTTAGTATCAAACAGACATACAGCTAGGGACATTTGATTGTGGGACACCTTTTATTTTGGGGATTCTGAAAAGTTGACGTACATTTATTATGGGTATAAAGAAACGTGGGTGCAATATTATATCACCATGAGAAAAAGAAGTAGTGTCAGACAAAGGAGAAGGGGATAAAACGTTTGAGAAGCTAAAAGGTTTGTCAGCAGCTTGCATTGTTATCTTTGTGCATTTTGAGCTGAATGTGACAGAGTTATGACTCGGGTAAAGACTTTGACACTTAGATAGGCTGTCTAGGTTACATACAGTAAGCTCTAGCAAACTTCTTGTGCCTTTGAAGCTGAATGTGAACAGAGTTATGACTCGGGTAAAGACTTTGACACTAAATAGGCTGTTCTAGGTTACATACAGTAGCTTCTAGGCAACTTCATTGTGCCTTTTGAAGCTGAATGTGAACAGAGTTATGACTCGGGTAAAGACTTTGACACTAGATAGGCTGTTCTAGGTTACATACAGTAGCTTCTAGGCAACTTCATTGTGCATTTTGAAGCTGAATGTGAACAGAGTTATGACTCGGGTAAAGACTTTGACACTTAGATAGGCTGTTCTAGGTTACATACAGTAGCTTCTAGGCAACTTCATTGTGCCTTTTGAAGCTGAATGTGAACAGAGTTATGACTCGGGTAAAGACCTTGACACTAAAATAGGCTGTTCTAGGTTACATGCAGTAGCTTTTAGGCAACTTCATTGTGCATTTTGAAGCTGAATGTGAACAGAGTTATGACTCGGTAAATACCTTTACACTAAAATAGGCTGTTCTAGGTACATGCAGTAGCTTTTAGGCAACTTCATTGTGGCCTTTTGAAGCTGAATGTGAACGAGTATGAACTCGGGGAAGACCTTGACCTACTAGGCTGTTCTAGGTTACATGCAGTCTTTTAGGGCAACTTCATTGTGGCCTTTTGAAGCTGAATGTGAACAGAGTTATGGCTCGGGTAAAGACTTTGACACTTAGATATGCTGTTATAGGTTACATACAGTAGCTTTTAGGCAACTTCATTGGGCCTTTTGAAGCTGAATGTGACAGAGTATGACTCGGGTAAGACCTGACACTAAGTAGGCTGTGTCTACGTTACATACAGTAGCTTTTAGGCAACTTCAATTGTGCTTTTGAAGCTTAATGTGAACACGTTATGACTCGGTAAGACATTGGGACACTAGATAGAACGTTCTAGGTTACATACAGTAGCTTCTAGGCAACTTCATTGTGCCTTTTGAAGCTGAATTTACCAAGAGAGGCATCCAGGACATCTGCAATGTCATTGTACGTGAATGTGCTTGGCAGTTTTAAGCATCCATGATTTTTTTTGTAAAAGTCAACTGCATCCAGTTGCGGAACACCAACCACCCCACTGCGTCACGCCATCAATTCCATTCTCCCTAAATTAGGGATTAAATCCCGACGTCACCTTACATCTCTGGCCCCGCAAGCCAAATCTCCTGCCCAAAGCCCCCCTGCGGAACACCCCCCCACCCCCCTTCCTTCCCGATATCTATACCTGTCTTCCTCCTATCCCTACAGTCGGCGGAACAGTAAAATGAAACATCAAAAAAACGGTATAATGGGGCATGCGTTGTGCAGGGTTTGCCTGAATTCATGGTGTAGTGCGTATGTGGGCCATGGGTTGCATGATGCATGGGGCATGCGGTGTGTGCCATGGGGTTGCATGATGCATGGGGCATGCGGTGTGGTGCCTGGTTGCATGATGCATGGGGCATGCGGTGTGTGCCATGGGGTTGCATGATGCATGGGGAATGCGGTGTGTGCCATGGGGTTGCATGATGCATGGGGCATGCGGTGTGTGCCATGGGGTTACATGGGGCATGCCCGGAGGTTCGGGTCGCGAGCTACCCGGACATGCGAACCACACGCTGCCGGAGGTTCGTGTCGCGAGCTGGCTGACAGCAAACGCTCGCATCGGTGAAAGGTGACGTGTCACAGGATAGACATGTCAAACGTCGAGAGTTTCAGCTGAAACATGATAAGGGTTTGGTATGGGTTTCATATGCTCGGTCCAGCGAAGAAGCACCACATCTTTCGCTGGTTACCACTCAATTCCTGGAAATTCGGAAGCCCAAGGTGAGTGTCTTTGAAATAGCTTCCAGGATTTCGCGACGAGTTGCATCGCCTGTTCGCTAATTGCATTGCCGAATTGCATTGCTCAGGAAGTGGTCGCTCGCTCGGCTCGCTCAGGAAGTGCTTGCTCGCATTGCTCAGGAACTGCTTGCTCGCTCGCTCAATCGTGTTTGTTCAATAAACCAGGTGAAGTTGGTCGGATCTAGCTTACAGGATAGTTGTTAGATGCTGCTGCTGCAATGATTGCCTGCACTGTCGCTACTGTTCGATAACTGACAGGATGCTATATCGTGTTGAGCTGGTCGGATCTAGCTTACAGGATAGGCAAATTCTGCTGCTGCAATGCATGCCTGCACTGTCGCGACTGTTCGATAACTGACAGGATGCTATATCGTGTTGAGCTGGTCGGATCTAGCTTACAGGATAGTCAAATTCTGCTGCTGCTGCAATGCATGCCTGCACTGTCGCGACTGTTCGATAGCTTATAGGATGCTATATCGTGTTGAGCTGGTCGGATCTAGCTTACAGGATAGGCAAATTCTGCTGCTGCTGCAATGCATGCCTGCACTGTCGCGACTGTTCGATAACTGACAGGATGCTATATCGTGTTGAGTTGGTCGGATCTAGCTTACAGGATAGGCAAATTCTGCTGCTGCAATGCATGCCTGCACTGTCGCGACTGTTCGATAAATGACAGGATGCTATATCGTGTTGAGATGGTCGGATCTAGCTCACAGGATAGTCAAATGCTGCTGCTGCACTGTCGCAATTGTTCTATAACTGACAGGATGCTAGATCGTGTCGAGCTGGTCGGATCTAGCTTACAGGATAGTTGTTAGATGCTGCTGCTGTTGCAATGCATGACTGCACTGTCGCGACTGTTCGATATCTTATAGGATGCTATATCGTGTTGAGCTGGTCGGATCTAGCTTACAGGATAGGCAAATTCTGCTGCTGCTGCTGCAATGCATGCCTGCACTGTCGCGACTGTTCGATAACTGACAGGATGCTATATCGTGTTGAGTTGGTCGGATCTAGCTTACAGGATAGGCAAATTCTGCTGCTGCAATGCATGCCTGCACTGTCGCGACTGTTCGATAAATGACAGGATGCTATATCGTGTTGAGATGGTCGGATCTAGCTCACAGGATAGTCAAATGCTGCTGCTGCACTGTCGCAATTGTTCTATAACTGACAGGATGCTAGATCGTGTCGAGCTGGTCGGATCTAGCTTACAGGATAGTTGTTAGATGCTGCTGCTGCTGCAATGCCTGCCTGCACTGTCGCGACTGTTCGATATCTTATAGGATGCTATATCGTGTTGATCTGGTCGGATCTAGCTTACAGGATAGTTGTTAGATGCTGCTTCTGCAATGCCTGCCTGCACTGTCGCAATTGTTCGATAACTTACAGGATGCTAGATCGTGTTGAGATGGTCGGACCTAGCTTACAGGATAGTCAAATGCTGCTGCTGCACTGCCTGCCTGACTGATTTTATGCTCCAATTTTTCTTAACACAGGAAACATACCCAAGTCATCCTATGTCAGGCTATATATCGTCGTCGTCAGAGGACAAAGGTACATGCACTTGTTTGCTTTCAATATTTTGATTGTGCATACACCTATTTTTCAGTGTGTTTGGAGGGGGGGTTTGTGTTAAAGTTCTCTACAAGTTTGGGACCAGTTTATTTGAGTGTCCTCGAGTGTGCAGACCCTATTTTTCAGTGTGTTTGTTTGTGAAAGATTCTCTACATTTTGAGCAGTTATTTTAGGGAAGTGCCCTCAGTGCTACACCTATTTTTAGTGTGTTTGTTTGTGAAAGATATCTACATTTTGACAGTTATTTGAGTGTCCTCATGTGCAGACACCGTATTTCAGGTGTTTGTTTGTTAAAGATTCTTTACATTTTGGACAGTTATTTTGAGTTTCCTCATGTGCAAGACACCTATTTTTCAGATGTGTTTTGTTTGTGAAAGATTTCTCTACCTTTGACAGTTAGTTTTTGATGTCCTCATGTGTCCAGACAACCCTATTTTTTCATTGTGTTTGTTTGTTAAAGATTCTCTACATTTTGACAGTTATTTTGAGTGTCCCTCCCCATGTGCAGCAGATCCTATTTTCCAGTGTGTTTGTTTGTAAAGATTCTCTACTTTTGCCAGTTATTTTGAGGTGTCCTCATGTGCAGACACCTATTTTCAGTGTGTTTTGTTTGTGAAGATCTCTACATTTTGACAGTTATTTTGAGTGTCCTCATGTGCAGAGACCTATTTTTCAGTGTGTTTGTTTGTGTGAAGAAGGGGGTTGGCGGTGCTACATTTTTTGACAGTTATTTAAGTGTCCTCATTGCAGGAAACCTATTTTTCAGTGTGTTTGTTTGTGAAAGATTCTTACATTTGACAGTTATTTTAAGTGTCCTCAAGTGCATACACCTATTTCAGTGTGTTTGTTTGTGAAGATTCTCTACATTTTGACAGTTATTTTGAGTGTCCTCAGTGCATACACCTATTTTTCAGTGTGTTTGTTTGTGAAAGATTCTCTACATTTTGGACAGTTATTTTGAGTGTCCTCATGTGCAGACACCTATTTTTCAGTGTGTTTGTTTGTGAAAGATTCTCTACATTTGACAGTTATTTGAGTGTCCTCATGTGCAGACACCCTATTTTTCAGTGTGTTGTTTGTGAAAGATTCTCTACATTTGACAGTTATTTTAAGTGTCCTCATGTGCAGACACCTATTTTTCAGTGGTGTTTGTGTTGTGAAAGATTCTCTACATTTTGAAAGTTATTTTAAGTGTCCTCATGTGCAGACACCTATTTCTCAGTATGTTTGTTTGTAAAAGATTCTCTACATTTTGAAAGTTATTTTAAGTGTCCTCATGTGCAGACACCTATTTCTCAGTATGTTTGTTTGTAAAAGATTCTCTACATTTTGACAGTTATTTTGAGTGTCCTCAAGTGCAGACACCTATTTTTTGATGAGCTGCAATTATGAAATCCATGCATTTGCTAAACGCAACAGAAATATCAGTTGATGGGCAATCATCCGGCATATCAACTTTAGCATATATTAGCCCCACGCGTTCCGTTACATTGCATTCCGTAGCAACGTTCAAAATATGTGTGACGTTGTGGGTGGTGAGAAGATCACGGTCAAAAGATTCATGGAACCCGCCAACAATTAATCCAGGAAGTCTCAATGACATCTCGTTTCTAAGCACATCACATATACTTCATATTTTGTATCTAAATTGTACTTGCAATGAATGGCTCTTCTATTTTTTAACTGTATTGTGTTCTGTATCTTGTGTAAATCGATTAAACCATAGACTCTATATTTCTTTAACCCCCCTAATTATCATTGTATAAAAGAATACCCAAAATATAACCTGTAAATTCTATAACTGTTGGGAAGCAGAAGATTCCACTGCCCCACTCCGTGGGCATGCGGCCTCCCTTCAGAATTCCCATAGTGTTGTCAAGCAGAAGCCTGCTTGAGACGACACGAGGAGTGGGGCACTGGAATTCAGCTGCGGACTCGTGTGAAGATTCGAGGCGCGCGAAAAACACGTGGCAGATCTGATGACATGTCGGTTTACACTCGTATTTTCATGGGCGCATCGTGGGGGACACGTGTCGTGTCGTCTCAAGCAGACCTCTGCTTGACAATAATGTCGGGACACACGGCGTGGGGCAGGGGAATTCAGCTGCGGACTCGCAGAAACACGTGTCGGATCTGACATGGTTACAGCTGGCTGACCAAACGCTCGCATCGGTGAAAGGTGACCTGTCACAGGATAGACATACCGCAAATGTAACCAAAATGTGTGGAACGTCGCGATCTTCAGCTGAAACATGATAAGGGTTTAGTCGGTTTATATGCTCGGTGCAGCGAGGAAGCACCACATCTTTCTCTGGTTACCACTCAATTCTTGGAAATTCGGAAGCTTCCAGGATTTCGCGACGAGTTGCATCGCCTGTTCGCTAATTGCTCAGGAAGTGCTTTTGCTCGCTCAATCAATCGCGTTTGTTCAACCAACCAGGTGGAAGTTGGTCGGATCTAGCTTAAGGATAGTTGTTAGATGCTGCTGCTGCACTGCCTTCCTGCACTGTCGCGATTGTTCGAAGCTTACAGGATGCTATGTCGAGTTGAGCTGGTCGGATCTAGCTTACAGGATAGTTGTTAGATTGCTGCTGCACTGTCGCGAGTTTTCGATAGCTTACAGGATGCTATATCGAGTGAGCTGGTCGGATCTAGCTTACAGGATAGTTGTTAGATGCTGCTGCTGCACTGCCTTCTGAACTGTCGCGAGTTTTCGATAGCTTACAGGATGCTATATCGAGTTGAGCTGGTCGGATCTAGCTTACAGGATAGTTGTTAGATGCTGCTGCTGCACTGCCTTCCTGAACTGTCGCGAGTTTCGATAGCTTACAGGATGCTATATCGAGTTGAGCTGGTCGGATCTAGCTACAGGTAGTTGTTAGATGCTGCTGCTGCACCTGCCTTCCTGCACTGTCGCGAGTTTTACGATAGCTTACAGGATGCTATATCGAGTTGAGCTGGTCGGATCTAGCTACAGGATAGTTGTTAGATGCTGCTGCTGCACCTGCCTTCCTGTACTGTCGCGAGTGTTCGATAGCTTACAGGATGCTATATCGAGTGAGCTGGTCGGATCTAGCTTACAGGATAGTTGTTAGATGCTGCTGCTGCACTGCCTTCCTGCACTGTCGCGAGTGTTCGATAGCTTACAGGATGCTATGTCGAGTTGAGCTGGTCGGATATAGCTTACAGGATAGTCAAATGCTGCTGATGCACTGCACTGCACTGACTGACTGATTTATACTGGGTAGAGGATAAAAGTGCATAAATCAGTATGGGTGCTGAGTAGAGGATAAAAGTGCATAAATCAGTATGGGTACTGGGTAGAGGATGGTAGATGGATGGTAGATGGATGGATGGTAGAGGTGTAGGTGAGGAGGTAGAGGATATGGGTACAGTATGGGTACTGGAACCACCCATACTGTACCCATATCCTCTACCTCCTCACCTACACCTCTACCATCCATCCATCTACCATCCATCTACCATCCATCTACCATCCATCTACCATCCTCTACCATCCATCCTCTACCCAGTACCCATACTGATTTATGCACTTTTATCCTATACTCAGTACCCATACTGATTTATGTACTTTTATCCTCTACCCAGTACCCATACTGATTTATGCACTTTTATCCTCTACCCAGTACCCATACTTATGCACTTTTATCCTCTACCCAGTACCCATACTGATTTATGCACTTGTATTTATGCACTTGTATTTATTGTACGTGGTATATGTGGGTGGTTCCAGTACCCATACTGTACCCATACCCTCTACCTCCTCACCTACACCTCTACTATCCATCCATCTACCATCCATCTACCATCCTCTACCATCCATCCATCCATCCATCCTCTACCATCCATCCTCTACCATCCTCTACCATCCTCTACCATTCATCTACCATCCATCTACCGCTTGTGAGGAGGTAGAAGAGATGGATGGTAGAGGTGTAGGTGAGGAGGTAGAAGAGATGGATGGTGGAGGTGTAGGTGAGGAGGTTTTACTACATTCTGCTTTAAAAAGCTCGGCATGCAATTTCTCTGTAGTAAAATCGGACATGTTTTCCATATCACAAAAATCAACCGACTTTCTGTGTACCAACTGAATTACTCGTGATTTTCGTAACACAGGAAACATGTCCAAGTCAACCCAGAATACTCAGGGATTCTAATAAGTCTCGAGGAAAGCTGAAAACCTATAAAGGCTGCATCCCTCGAGTGCGTGGTACTTCATTGTTCGGGCGGGGCGGGGCAGAACTACCCCTATAAAGGCTGCATCCCTCGAGTGCGTGGTACTTCATTGTTCAGAGCAACTTTGTAGTTGATGACATCCAATCTTGGTGAGTTTATCCCACTACGCTCGACACTGCGTTCCTGCCAGCTTGTAATTATGCGCTACGTACCTCTGTAATGGTCACGGTTCACCAACTTGCTATTATCCATGGCGGAACAACACCATTCGAATCATATTGAATTTGCTGTCCTCTGTACATTCAATGTAACTATTCTATTTTGCACCATGTAATATTAAATGTAACATGTCATGTATTTTGCACAATGTAACATGTCATGTAACATTAAATTTTAACTTGTACCTGACACACACTGCATTCCCCATTGCAGTGTTGATGTGCATACTGACCATCTCGATTCTCATGGGAGCAGACTTCATTGAGGTTAACAGCAAAGGAATCCTGAATGCTACCCAGCAGCAGATTTCTTCACACAACCCCTAGTGAGTTTGTTTAGGGTTTCCTTGTCCAATTCATAGGTTGTTTCTTGATTGTAATGTCAAGCACTTGTGTATGGCCATACTGAATCAATTAATGGATGATGCCTTGGCACAAACTTGTTGAATTGACGAATTCATTGGCAATTGTCAGCCCTACTTGTAGGATGACTGGTGCAGTGAGATGTGTCTTCAAACAGGGTTGTGCCTTGTCAAAATCATACAGCTAGGGACATTTGATTGTGGGACACCTTTTATTTTGGGGATTCTGAAAGTTGACGTACATTTATTATGGGTATAAAGAAACGTGGGTGCAATATTAATCACCATGAGAAAAAGAAGTAGTGTCAGACAAAGGAGAAGGGGCTAAAACTTTTGAGAAGCAGAAGATGGTGGTGAATAACGTCAAGGTCCACAAAGTACTGCACTGTCGCAACAGTGTCAAAAGCGCATCCAATATGGCTATAGTGCAACCTGGAACCTAGACGTGAACGCTGCAAGAACCTTCTTCTGCTTCTGACAACGTGGAGCGACCGGGATGTATTCTGTGTTCCCTCGGCCTCCCCCTAAAACCCCATTTTCCAGAGAGGCGAGTGTGAGCGCTAAACCGACCGACCCACCTGGTTTGTCAGCAGCTTGCCTTGTTATCCTTTGGGCCAGCTTAAATGCTGAATACAGAGATGAAGGGCAAAAATATGTGCTCGCCTTTAGCTGATCTACCCATTGGGTTCAAGGATCACCGGTAGGGTCCCATGGTCATACTGAATCAATTAATGGATGATACCTTGGCATTTTTTAATGTTACTGTTACTGTCATGTCAAGCACTGTGTTCAAGCACTTGTGTATGGTCATACTGAATCAAATAATGGATGATACCTTGGCATTTTTTAATGTTACTGTTACTGTCATGTCAAGCACTTGTGTATGGTCATACTGAATCAATTAATGGATGATACCTTGGCATTTTTAATGTTACTGTTACTGTCATGTCAAGCACTTGTGTATGGTCATACTGAATCAATTAATGGATGATACCTTGGCATTTTTTAATGTTACTGTTACTGTCATGTCAAGCACTTGTGTATGGTCATACTGAATCAATTAATGGATGATACCTTGGCATTTTTAATGTTACTGTTACTGTCATGTCAAGCACTTGTGTACGGTCATACTGAATCAATTAATGGATGATACCTTGGCATTTTTTAATGTTACTGTCATGTCAAGCACTTTTATGGTCCCAATACAAAATGTCCCTAGCTGTATGAGGAATTGGTCGGTTTAGCGCGCAGAAAATGTATAGATGTTCTGTGGCAGTGTACCGAAGATCTATCTTTCATCCTCAGGTCACGTCGAAGCTTGAAGGAGGATATTTTGAGGAACAATCGGACCGGTATGGAAGCGCTTCAGATGGAACTCGTGGTTTTGATCATGCGCCGAGCAGGCAGTTGGAAGAAGGACGGGTGCTGGATGCACGCAGGATTCATCAGTCGAGCCATGCATACTGCTTTCGCTGCTGACGCTGCATGTGAAGCACAGGCGCTAGTGGACAGATGTGATCATCTCAATAAGAACCCCATAAGGATAGCGTGTAAGGCCGGGCGAGCCGACGTCGTCCGCATATTGCTAAAAGATCACAACGATATCCTGGCATTGGAGTACGCCGCTAAGGGAGGTCATGTGGATCTGTGCAAGCTTCTTATGGATCCGGAGTTTGCAGGCGAGCACTGCGCCAAGGCAGATGCCAATCATGGCCAGGCACTGAGGTATGCCGCTCAGGGAGGCTATCTGGATGTCTGCAAGGTTCTGATGAATCCTTTGTTCGCGGGAGAGGAGCACCGTGCCAAGGCAGATTACAGTGAAAGCCAGGCACTGAGGTTAGCCGCTGAAGGAGGCTATCTAGATGTATGCATGGTTCTGATGAATCCTGAGTTCGCGGGAGAGGAGCACCGTGCCAAGGCAGATGACAGGGAAAGCCAGGCACTGAGCTTAGCCGCTAGTCGAGGCCATCTCGATGTCTGCAAGGTTCTGATGAATCCATTGTTCGCAGGAGAGGAGCACCGTGCCAAACCAGATACAGATACAATCTTCGGCAGTGCACTGAGGTACGCCGCTGAAGGAGGCTATCTAGATGTATGCATGGTTCTGATGAATCCTGAGTTCGCGGGCGAGGAGCACCGTGCCAAGGCAGATGGCAACAACAGTGGTGCACTGAGTGATGCCGCTACGGAAGGACATGTGGATGTCTGCAAGGTTCTGATGAATCCGGAATTCGCGGGCGAGGAGCACCGTGCCAAAGCTGATGCAGACAGAAGCTATGTACTTTGGTACGCCGCTCGGGAAGGACATGTGGATGTCTGCAAGGTTTTGATGAATCCTGAGTTCGCGGGCGAGGAGCACCGTGCCAAAGCTGACATCAGTCGTGCACTACGTGCCGCCGCTCGGGAAGGACATGTGGATGTCTGCAAGGTTCTGATGAATCCATTGTTCGCGGGCGAGGAGCACCGTGCCAAGGCAGATGACAACGAAAGCTATGCACTGAGGGAAGGTGCTAGGGATGGACATGTGGATGTCTGCAAGGTTCTGATGAATCCTGAGTTCGCGGGCGAGGAGCACCGTGCCAAAGCTGATTCATACTACAGCAAGGCACTAAGTGCCGCCGCTAATGAAGGCCATCTCGATGTCTGCAAGGTTCTGATGAATCCTGAGTTCGCGGGCGAGGAGCACCGTGCCAAAGCAGATGACCAAGACAGTCGTGCATTGAGATTAGCCGCTAGTGAAGGACATGTGGATGTCTGCAAGGTTCTGATGAATCCTTTGTTCGCGGGCGAGGAGCACCGTGCCAAGGCAGATGACAACGATAGCCAGTCACTGAGGATAGCCATTATTCATGCCCATCTCGATGTCTGCGAGGTTCTGATGAATCCTGAGTTCGCGGGAGAGGATCACCGTGCATCGTTATACGTGCTATTATGATGTTTACATAAAACAATTGAACTTGAACCAGTACCCATGTGTCACCGCTCTTGACCCCAATACCTTGTTTGCGCATACAATCACCCTGAAATCACAACGTCATTCTCACATGGCGGCTTATAGCAGCCTCCTTCTCGATTGTTTTCTGAAGGGGGAGCGCAGGCGGTTTCATTTTAATATTCTGTTGACTTTATCGCAAGTCAGAAGAAGAATCCCTCTACCAAGTGGAATCACCATGCTAATTGTAACCTGACTCATTAGAAAATGGTGGTATGATGATGAAAATGTGTCAAGCTGTCTCCTTGGTAGATTGGATGTGACAGCCTCTATTCTTGAGTGGGCCGCATCCTCGATGTCATGTATGAGGTGGGTGATCTGTCTATGGGTGCTTCTGTTCAGTCTGAATCCCTCTTGTGAGTCACTGAGGACTTCGCATCGTTCCAAGTTTATTTACCTGGAACGATGCGAAGTCCTCAGTGACTCCCAAGAGGTTTTAATGCCAGCGGTTGACCATAATTCAGATGCCACGTGTCCAGGCTTTCAAGACTATGTGTTCAATCCTACGCCGACTCAAAAAATTCAACTATACCTCTAATTGGTTAAATTTCCTGTGCATCAACCCGAATAAAATTTTGATTGTGGGATAATATTATGCCTGTCAACTGTGTGTGTGTCCGTCCTTCCGTCACAAACTACATTTTCGGGATTCACCTGTTATCACAATAAATCGAATCTTGTTGTTGTCCTTAAACCGACACACTGCATTCCCCATGGAACCCCATTGCACAGGGATGACTGTGAAGTCCATTCTGAAGTCCACACGAAGAGGAGAGTTGTTGATGTGCATAATGACCATCTCAATTCTCATGGGAGCAGCCTTCATTGAGGTTAACACCAAAGGAATCTTGCACGCTACATTCAACCCAGAAGCTGATTTCTTCAAGCAACCCCTAGTGAGTTTGATTTTTGTGACGTACTTTACTTGTTTAATTCATAGGTTTCTCTTGATTGTAATGTTACTGCATGCTACCTTTGCATTTTGTAATGTTACTGTCATGTCAAGCACTTGTATTGTCAAAATTAATTTACTCTCCTTCGTCTTATCTTATTTGCTGTATCCTTTATTTGTAGACTGACATCCGAGACGCTCGCGTGAAGGTGTCCAATTCCGATTCAAGTGCAGGCTGTATGTATTGCAGAATTAAAACCGAAATTCTGACGTACACTTATGATAACCATCTTGTGTGCCCATTATGTTGGGATATGAGAGTGTTGGGTACTCACGCGACTATATTTTTGGATAAGGACATCTCTGCTGTAGCTAGGAAGGTGTTGGAGTTAGTTTCTAATGCGGCAATTACGATTGATATGCACAGATACGCTCCCACTATTGTCTCCACATCGTGGGAGGTATTACCCACAGCATCCGAGTTGTTCAGAATCATTCAGGACTCCTTCGATTCTGAAGAAAAGTTTAACATGCTTTCAGAGAAAATAAGAATTAATATTCCTCGTGTCACTAAATTGACTTTCAAAAACACTGAGTATTTCATCGGACGTGTATACTTCCAAACCACATTGGATTTATTGCACAACAATCAGCTAGATAGTATAGCGAAGGCTTTATTTATGGACGCTGCTGCAGTAAATATCCGCCCTGACCAGAACATACGTATGAAAACGATGTTGTTTCTGTCAACTCAAGGAGGAGATGGAACTGGTTTGCATTGGGATATTACCCGGGGACTTAATGTAGCTTTCTCATTGACCCCAGGTGTGACTGGTCCATTAGCATATTGGCTTTTTATCCCCCCTTGGGGATTTGAAGAATTTATTGCTTTTGTGCAATCTGGCAATTGTGTGAAGGTAGTCAGAGACAAGTTTGAGGAAGCTATTAGACTAAAAACTGACTTCCCCTTGTTGTCAGCGGATGAAATGTTTCAATTACATCGCCAAGTCCCTAACTTGGTCCGAATTGTTTCCCAAAGCCATGGACAGGTAGTTCATGTGGCTCCAGGATGGATTCACAGTGTTGTCAATGTTTTATCAAATTGGAAGCTAGCTTTTGATTTCGAAAGATTGGAAAAGTTCCCTTTATATGCATATTACAGAAAAATATTTGGATCTGGTTTTTTTCAGGATAGATGTTCAGAAGATTACGTCACACTGGATGCAGTTATCAAAGACAATGTTGATATGATGACGAAAGGTCATGTACCCGACTCGTTGACACAAGCAACCTAATAAATGAGTATATGCTCGTTTATTTATGAAACTGTATCACTTTATTTCACATATAATGGGCGTTCCTACCTCCCGTCCGATTTTGACTGTTTGCGAAACATGGTAAGGAGCGGAATTGTGATTCCTTGGTGCATATGTCTCAAGCTAGCGAGTCGTTTAAGATGCTCTAAATCCTGATTAGAAATTTAAATAAATCGGCCGGGAGGCAGGAACGTCCATTATATTTAACATTTAATGCTCCCTTGAAATGTTTACTCAGAATATAGAATAGAGTAGAAATATCCACTAGCCTGAGAAATCAGCCCAGAATCACTACAGTCGGCGGAACAGTAAAATGAAACATATATCAGATGGAAATAAATGTACGACATCGCCGTTAGAAAATTGGCGTTAAGAATGGTCGCTGACTTGGGTGTGTTAAAAACTTCCGTGTTTACGAACATCAGTCGTTCTACTCTGTGGAGGTGGAAACGCTTTGGTGTAAATCGAAAACGACGTGAATTTGTAAGCAAACTTTTTGAGACGAACAAAGAGTTGTTGAAATTGTTTTTATTGTCAACTCAATGCACAACCGCAAGAGGTGTTGTTGCATTTTTCAAAAGTACTCACAATTTACGATTATCAACTAAAACAGTGTATCGTTTCATAAAACTCATTGGTTTTACAAGAAAAAGGAGCAAACTCCGTGGACAGTGTAAAGGGGACTTAGTTCCACTTGTCACTGAATTTTGTAGTAGATACAAGGATACAATCAATGCTGGGAAAATTTTAGTATCAGTTGACGAATGTGGGTTTAGTGAACGTCTCAAGCCACATTATGGGTATTCCCCTGTAGGAAAACCTGTTATCGTTAAAACTACTGGTGGGTGGGTACACCATAGTTTGTTGATGGCAGTTTTTTCAGATGGTAGGAAGGAGTTCGTTGTGAAGAAAGGATCTGTGAAGAAGACGGACTTCGCTGCATTTATTGACTCATTGAGTTTGTGCAATAATTCAGTAGTAATAATGGACAACGCCAGTATCCATAAGAACTTGGTCCTCAGAAGCCCCGTAAATATTTGTTACACTCCTCCTTACAGTCCAGAATTCAATGCTATTGAGCTGTGCTTCGCTAAGGTGAAGAAGGACTTTCGTCGATTGAACTATATACCAAACGATACAAAGACGCACGTGTCTGATATGATTTCCTTAGCATTCAGCAACCTCACTGATAAAATCATTATGGGTTGTTTTGACCACGTATGGAACACGTATGTGATGTTTGTATAAAGAGTTCTGTGATGTATAAATTATGTAAGATGGCAACGAAACCTCCGACAGTCGCGAAATTGAAGGAGCTACTAAAATTGGCCGAAGTAGCATACTCATCAAAGGACAAGAAGGACGATATTGTCCGTTTATGCGAAGACAATGGTCTCATCGCCAGACCCCCTCCAGAATACAAGACGGTGGAAAAGATGTGTGTCGTGAAATGCGCCCTGAAGAAGGCAATGAGTCTTGACGATGAAGAATTCGGTAAGTTTAGGGAGCATGTGGATCAGCTCGTCAATGTAGTGAGCCGCATGTTGCGGCGTTCCAGTCTGGTGCTGACTTTCCATGTCACGAGGCTCATGGAGGGCGACCTGCCGATTCCTAATATGTACGATATGAAGGATACCTACTGGAAGGATTGGCTAAGGATCGGAGTTGACGGTGTCTTCCCAGATGAAGAGAGTAGAATATCATACGAAGCCGTGAAAGACGTAATCGGAAAGGTGCTTGGTAGCGATGACCCTGACTACATCAACTCCTACCCTATCTATTTCGACCAGGTTTTGAACTATGCCGGTCACACATTGAGCACTGTCGTGTCGAACAACGCATGGGTTCCTTTGGTACCTCGTCTGACACGCCTCACTAAGGCTACTTTGAATGCACTGAAATCTCCGAAGACCATCCGTGTGTACGACGTGATGAGGGTTATCCAACAAGAAATACAGGAGATGGAATCTTGGCCAGAGTCTGTTCAGGAGTATGTCCGTGAAGTTCGAGTCAGGCTGAAAGTTCCAGATGGAAGTCGACTTTATGATGACTATGGCAAAGACATGGACTTCCCGACCATGGTCCGGTTCAATTATTGGATGCAGACACGGTTGGAGTCTATTGGTGCACGTCGTATCCGGTTGATGCCCATCTTTAATGTCCAACGGGCGCATGTCCGCCTTGACATGAAGACCCTCGTGAACCTATTCAGGCACGTGTTCCCCAAAGACCCAAACATCGTCGAGCTTTCAAAGTGGAAAGATGTAAAGGATCCCGACCGCTTCATGTTGCCTCTGAAGCCTGCAGTTAAGAAGAAAAAATCATGTGGTCCTGGTGAATGGGAGGCATACAAGTTGGCCCAACAGAAGTACGATGCTGACGTTAATGATATCAAGGATACTGACGAGTACAGACATGCAAAGGGTAGGTATGACACGCTCGTGAACGCCCGAAAAACAGTCGCAGGTTCCTTCTTCAAGAAACCACCTGTCAAGACGGGGTGGGTGTTCGATTGTAGCATCTGTACTGACGGAGTCTCATTGAGCATGCAGTACAGCAAGACAGTACAGGTTCGTGTATCCGATCTGAAGAAGACAAGTAAGAGGTCTCGTGACGATGAAGGTATGAGCGTCTCAGAACAGTATGACCATAAACTCAAAACGACATTGCCCGATATGGGTATCGTCGTTCTGGGTGTGGATCCTGGTAGGAGCAACATCGCTACAGTCACGTATCTGGCAGACGACAAAAGCAAGACATGGAAGCTTACACGCGGAGCTTTTTACCACAAGTCTGGTATCAAGAAACAGAAAAAACAGCAAGAAAAACGTTTCTCAGACATGATTCCTAGATGGGAGTCTCTTCGTGAAAATGGAGCAGCGTTGAGTACATCCAGGACAGATGATATCTCGGCTTACTTGAAAAATTACGATACGTTTTCCGACGAGTGGTGGAGGATGGCACTCCTTCGCAGAGAATCCCGAGACAACTTTCAGAGGTACATTGGCAAGCGCAAGGCTATGGACTCATTTTGGGCAGGGATCAAGCGCAACATGAAGTTGGATCATCCTGACCTGAGGGTTCGCGTAGCATATGGTTCTGCAATCACGACTTTGAAGGCTACCGGACCAGGAGAGGTAGCTGTGCCTACGGGATCTATGTTCGCTTCCTGCAAGCGCCTCTTCAAAGAGGAGGTTCATGTGACAGATGAGTTCAAGACGACTCTCATGTCTTGGGAAACCGGTGCCAAGAAGGAATGTGTTTACAAAATTCCAAGTGTCCAAATAACCACGGAAGGGCAGATTCGTCTAGGTTACGAGTTGTTGGGTCACACCCCATTGAAGGAGACTCCAAAGGTCTCTTATCGCGACCAGTTGGCGGTGAGGGTGTACTGCACACGTAAAAAAATCCAAGAAAAACACAGGAGGGGTGGCTTAGCCCCCTCTCTTGTCGACAACAACTCGATCAAGCGGTACCCTGAGGTACGAGGACTGCGATTCTCTCCAGAAACCAGCACTTACTCGGACCGGGACCGCTCCTCTGCTCTCACAATCGCAAGGCTGCACTGCATGGAACTGTTGGGTCAAGGGAGACCGCTTCCATTTTGCAGGGATGCGTGATGGTTGATGGGCTACAAAAAACATGATGGTGTTCCACTGCCCCGTGGGTCGCTACACCATAAGGTTACACCATAAGGTGTACCGTACATTCCAGGAGGCGGTTTCATTTTAGTATTCCGTCGAGTGTAGGGCCCAGACAATATTTCGCAATCAGTAATAATACGCCGGGAGGCTGTAACGTCAATTATTTTGTAAAACATCTTCAATTGATTACGAGCTCCAAACACCAGAGCATGCTTCTATCGGTCAGTCGACAAAGCATTCCAAATTTCCCTGGCCTCATCCTCAAGATTTTTCAGTTCCTGCTCCGACAACTGTGGCACACAACTCGGTGGGACAGATTTGACTGTTACTACATCACAAAACATTTGGGTAAGCTATTAGAGAGAGGCCTCACTTCATTTGACGCACGGGAAAAACCTTTAGATCAGATAGGATGAGGAGGGCATCATGAGCGCCGCAGAACACGTCGTGAGTGGCTGCAACTGCACCAGTTACGCGATTTGTCAAGTTGGCTGGCATGACTAATACCGACAAATCGCGTAACTGGTGCTTTAAGCTCAACAACTATTCGGAATGTCAAGTACGTAGTCTTCGGAAAAATCTTAAATTGACATTACAAGCTCCCAAGCACCAGTATCACACTACGATCGTTCAGTCGACAGAGTGGCCCAGATTTCCATGGCCTCATCCTCAAGCTTTGCCAGTTCCTGCTCTGACAACTCTGGCACACAACCCGGTGGCACCGTATTGACCGTCACAACATCACACAACTTAGAATCGAACCCGTCCATCTGCACTTTCTCCTCCATCAAACCACGTTGTTTCACCGATTCCTGGCTCAGCGGTCCCGGTATGACCTCTCCATGGGATTGCATCTCCGTAAGAATGATCGTCAGCATCACTGCAGCTGCTGCAATCGCTTCATCCAATGTCTCCCCACCACCAATGACGGATGACAATCCGGGCACCCACACCTCGTGGAATTCGAAATCGTCCCTTGAACACTTGTTGTGAACACCAAAGAATTCGTACGAATCACAGTACTCAAAAAATCCGGTAATCATGGCGATTGTCGTCCTGCAAGGAATAACATATGTTTACGCTGTAAAATTAGTGGGAGCTCTACGGCGCCGGTACAATATCACTACTTTTAACGACAACTTGTAATTTGGGGATTCTGAAACCCAGCCCCAGACAAGGCCCTTTGATAAATTGGCGTGTTAATGTGTTTCCGTGTTTTGCATGAGTACTGTGGTCCAAAGTAACCGCACAATCACAAGCAGAAACCCAATAGTGATATTGTCCGTACATTCATTCGCATACATGGGCACGGAGGCGTTTGCAGCCTCCGTCATCATCGTCCATCTGTCTCCCTAATTGCCGAATCTAGCCTTCTGTCTAGCTCTTCATGTCAAACGTCGACAAGCTAATAACTCCATAAATAATCTATAATAATCATCCCGTATTTCAGCATTTAAGCCTGCAGGCCTGAGAGCGTCGAAAGTAATCGTCGCAGAACCCTAAACCCTAATCCCAAACCATAAACCCTAAACTGCCAACGCGGCAAACGTTTAAATATCCAAATTTCTCGGACATTGCGAATGTCCAAATTGACGCTAATCGCTGCCGTTTCTGTCAAAGGTATAGTTCATTACAATTGCAAGAAAGTCGACTTTGTGCAGTTTGTAAAGCAGGGTACTGTCGCTGTCCTTGACAATATCCAGTTCCATCAATCAAAATAGACGATCTCTGCGTTCGATTCTGTAGGAATACGGCTGATCTTTGTACCTGCTTACAGTCCAGATTTCAACGCTATTGAGAATGTGTTCAGTTTGCTCAAGCGAAAATATCGCTGCGCGTGCCCAATAATTCCAGATGTAGCAGAATTATTTGATTACAGGATCGCTTTGAAAATGATTATTAATTGATGCGCACGATGTAAGCCAACACGTTGACTTGTCAGGCTACTTTGATTATAATGGGCGTTCCTGCCTCCCGGCCGATTTTGACTGGTTGCGAAACATGGTATGGAGCGGATTTGTGACTCCTTGGTGCTGATGTCTCAAGCTAGCGAGTCGTTCAAGAGGCTCTAAATCCTGATTAGAAATTTAAAAAAATCGGCCGGGAGGCAGGAACGCCCATTTTATGTAACTTCTGTGTCTTTACAGGCCTTGAATGTTTTGTGTCAATCTCCTGAAGACAGTATCTGTATTGACAAGATCGGTTACAAAACTTGAATTGGTCAAATCCCCAAAATAAAAGGTGTCCCACAATCAAATGTCCCTAGCTGTATGCTGACACACTACCTTGGGTTACTCGATGGAATACTAAAATGAAACCGCTTTCTGGAGTGTACGGAACTCCATCATGTCTTTATTAAACATGTGGTAGCGCTATCCATAATCTTTATTGTGCGGTGTCTGCACTCTACCACCTGGCGCCTCGCACGAGGTCGGCAAGGAACTCTGCGTCCTCCTCTCCGTCCCGCAGCTGCCTCAGCCACCACTCGCGGATCCGGCCCCGCCTGGCCTCGAAGGCCTCCCTAGTGACGGCGCTGAGGTCCTGGTGCTGCTCGTCGACCACGCCCAGGCTTGCGCAGCTATGCCATGAGACCAATCCCTTGGGACGCGACGTAATACGCCGCAATCCATCGCATACAGCTAGGGACATTTGAACATGTGAGAAACGTCGTCTGCTGAACCAGGTACTGGAGCGAAGCTCAATTGCAAGCTCGTCGAGCGTGTGAGGGAGTCTGAATCATGCACGCACGTTCTTAAACAAATTGGGTTCAAGGGTCACGGCGACTTCTCGTCCACTCGTCATCGAATGAAGTGTAAACAACCATTCATTCTTCAGTGACAGAAACGAATCAATTTAATTTTCCATGAGTTCCTTTGACGAAATCAATGAAGATGTATTGGAGATCATTCTATCCAATGCGATTTCGAACGAATGCCACCTCAAACAAGTGGCTCTCGTTAGCAAACAGTGGAGATGCGTCGCACTCCGGTGTGTCACAAGGATCCAAATAAGACATTATAAAAGTTTGGACTACGTCTCACGCATTTGCAGGCTCCAAGAGTTGAAAATCTGTATCAATCGGGGGAAAGACGAATCCGATGAAAAAAGGTCGGAAGACGTGCTCGACATATCACCTCTGTCCGGACTCACTGCGTTGGTTCACCTGGACATATCGTACACCTACGTGACCGACCTATCACCCCTGTCCGGCCTCGCTTCGTTGGTGCACCTGAACATGTCGTCGTCCCCACGTGTGTACGACATATCACCACTGTCCGGACTCACTGCGTTGCTTCACCTCGACATGGCGTACACACGCGTGGGCGACGTATCACCGCTGTCAGGCCTCACTTCATTGGTTCACCTGAACATATCGTCCACACGTGTGGACGGCATATCACCGCTGTCCGGCCTTACTTCATTGATTCACCTGAACATGGAGTACACCCACATGGTAAACGACATATCACAGCTGTCCGGTCTCACTGAGTTGGTTCACCTGAACATGTCGTCCACACGTGTGGACGACATATCACTACTGTCCGGACTCACTTCGTTGGTTCATCTGGATATATCGTACAACGACGTGGGCAACGTATCACCTCTGTCCGGCCTCACTTCATTGATTCACCTGAACATGGATTACGTCCACATGGTGGACGATATATCACCGCTGTCCGGACTCACTTCATTGGTTCACCTGAACATATCGTCCACACGTGTGGACGACCTATCACCACTGTCCTGCCTCACTTCGTTGGTTCACCTGAACATATCGTACAACGACGTGGGATGCATATCACCTCTGTCCGGCCTCACTTCATTGATTCACCTGAACATGGAGTACACAAACATGGTGGACGGCATATCACAGCTGTCCGGACTCACTGCGTTGGTTCACCTGGACATATCGTACACCTACGTGACCGACCTATCACCCCTGTCCGGCCTCGCTTCGTTGGTGCACCTGAACATGTCGTCGTCCCCACGTGTGTACGACATATCACCACTGTCCGGACTCACTGCGTTGCTTCACCTCGACATTTCGAACACACTTGTGGACGACATATCACCGCTGTCAGGCCTCACTTCGTTATGCGTCTACACGCAAGGAGGATGCGGTGGCACGAAAGATGGCGTGAACCTCCTTACATTACATTAGGTTACACCGTGCCGTACACGAAGCGGTTTCATTTTAGTATTCCGTTGACTGTATACTGTGCTTATTGTGATGTGCCAACGCTACATTGTAGTGCTTTAGTTCAAAGACATACTCGCGCCTGCGAGAAACCAGAGCATTCTCCACAATATTGAATGTGTGGCCAGTAGTAGGTGGTAGAGATCCTGAAGAAGGCAAGTATGTAATTACTGTCAAGTAGGCCTTGGTTGAATGAGACTCTAGGTGCGCGGTCATCCCATGGCCAAGGGCAGACCGGTGCACCTTTTCTGCGTTAGTTGCTTCATAATATGACACTTCATCTCCGCCACTGACTCCTGCATCTCCAACAGATACATTGAAGTTTGCATCTATTCTCCGCCTTGCAAGCACGCGTTGATTGTTCAGAGGTGACAAATGGATTTCCAGCAACTGACCTGTCTGATTCGTCACATGAATTGCTCCTGAAATAATAACCCTCCATGGGCACCGCACTGTAGCGAATCCCTCGATGCCCCGCAAGTTATCATACATCTCCTTGCACATGTAATATAATGCTACATAAGTGTTGTACAGGGATCCGCACAGTAAAATTGCTACTGAACATCTTCGATGAATCTGCATCCGTGTGACAAGGCAAATAGCAAACACAAAGCCTGACGTTGCTGCGTGATAGCATCAAGACGCTTCGCTAAGCAACGGATGTAATGAAGATACACGAATTGAACAATGTAATACAACAACAACAACTCCCGACTGCCTCCCTGAATGATGAATGAAAAAATAACTCACACACTTTCCTGTATGTAAGGAGGTTTCTTTATTGGACGAAGAAGCTATAAAGCTATACATTAAAGCGACCACTCTCATCAATTCGGATCCTGTACAGTCTCGTCACACAGCGACCACTCCCACTGTGGTAGGGTCCTCTAAAGAAGCAAAAGTTCCTGCACAGGGCACCCAGATCCCGTGTAAACACGGAGAGGGGATCACTCGGGAAGAACAAAAACGGTCCCATCGTTGTCACGGTCGGGAAGAAAAAAAACAGAGGCATATCAAAAATATACAAAATGAGACAAAAAAAGAGGTTTTACTAACTGAGTAACTAAAGCACCAGGAATACGAGGGACATGGTGCGAAGCTCAATTGCAAGCTCGTAGAGCGTAGCTAGCTTGGTGGCGAGGTACGCCTCACGCTGTGAGGGAGTCTGTTTCATGCACCCCGTGCCAACGTCCTCGGTGGTTTCGTCGTCCTCTGGGAGGGCGACAGCAATGGCATCGATGAAGTAGAAGCAGCATGGTGAAGTAGAAGCAGCAGCATCTTGGGCAGCCGCAGTAGCGACTGCAACTGGTAGCAACATGGCCTGGAGAGGCCTCTTCTGCCCTTTCGGGGAATCTTGGATACAATTTCTATGCGCAATCTTCATTGTGCCGACAGAGTCGGCGAGGCAATCCGGAACGCTGGTCAGGGAAATTATAGCGTTGCAAATGCCCTTCAAATGAGAGACGGTGACTCTGTTGGATATCTTCTTTCGGTCCTTATTCTGGACGACGTCGAAGATATTTGTTGTATCGACGAACGCAGTGATCTGGGAAGACATGGTAGACATGACAAAATATTTGGGGAAAGCGTCAATTTTTTTTATCATGGAACAACTGTTGCAACCCTTTAATATTGAAAGGGTCACGGCGACTTCTCGTCCACTCGTCATCGAATGATGTGTAAACAACCATTAATTCTTCAGTAACACAAACGAATGAGTTATTTTGACGAAATCAATGAAGATGTATTGGAGATCATTCTATCCAATGCGATTTCGAACGAATGCCACCTCAAACAAGTGTCTCTCGTTAGCAAACAGTGGAGATGCGTCGCACCCCGGTGTATCACAAGGATCCACCTGAGACATTATACAAGTTTGGACTATGTCTCACGCATTTGCAGGCTCGAAGAGTTGAAAATAGGTATCAATCGTGGGAAAGACGTCGTACCCTACAAAAAAATGTCGTACACCTCAGAGGGCGAAGACCTATCACCGTTGTCCGGCCTCACTGCGTTGGTTCACCTAGACATTTCGCACACAGACGTGTTTGACATATCACCGCTGTCCGGACTCACTTCGTTGGTTTATCTGGATATGTCGTACACCTCAGCGGGCGTAGACCTATCGCCGTTGTCCGGCCTCACTGCGTTGGTTCACCTAGACATTTCGCACACAGACGTGTTTGACATATCACCGCTGTCCGGACTCACTTCGTTGGTTTATCTGGATATGTCGTACACCTCAGCGGGAGAAGACCTATCACCTCTGTCCGGCCTCACTTCGTTGCTTAACCTGTACATGTCGTACAACGAAGTGGAAGACATCTCACCTCTGTCCGGACTCACTTCGTTGACGCACCTGAACATGGAGCACACCTACGTGTTTGACATATCACCACTGTCCGGCATCACTTCGTTGATTCGCCTTAACATCCCTTACACACGTGTGGAATACATATCACCGCTTTCCGGCCTCACCTCGTTGGTTCATTTGGATATGTCGTACACCTCCGCTAGCGAATACCTATCACCTCTGTCCGGCCTCACTTCGTTGCTTCACCTGGATATGTCGTTCAACGAAGTGGAAGACATCTCACCTCTGTCCGGACTCACTTCGTTGACGCACCTGAACATGGCGCACATCTACGTTGCCGACCTATCACCGCTGTCCGGCATCACTTCGTTGATTCACTTGGATATGGATAACACGCTTGTGGACACCATATCACCTCTGTCCGGCCTCACTTTGTTGACGCACCTGAACATGTCGTACACACGTGTGGACAACATATCACCGCTGTCAGGACTCACTTCGTTGCTTCACCTCTACATTCCGAACATCGAAGACAGGATCGAAGACTTATCACCGCTGTCCGGCCTCACTTCGTTGGTTCACCTAGACATTTCGCACCTCCACATGACCGACATATCACCGCTTTCCGGCCTCACTTCGTTGGTTCACCTGAACATGGAGGGCACCGACGTGGACGACATATCACCACTGGCAGGACTCACTTCATTGGTGCACCTGGACATTTCGAACACCGACGTGGGCGACATATCACCACTGGCAGGCCTCACTTCATTGGTTCACCTGAACATGGAGGGTACCGACGTGGACGACATATCATCACTGGCAGGACTCACTTCATTGGTGCACCTGGACATTTCGAACACCGACGTGGACGACATATCACCGCTTTCCGGGCTCACTTCGTTGATTGATCTGAAATTGACGGAAAAACGGTAAAGTAGTCTCGAATGTCCCGTGGAGCGGGAAGAGGGATTTAGTTGCAGAAACCTACAGTAAACGGAAGAAAACTGTCGAATCCATCCGTCTGTCCATTCATTACACACGATGCGGTGGCGGAATATACAGTTGTTCTCAAATAATTTTGGGACACTCAGTATAATTTGAATGATATCCCCTGAAACCAGGTACAGGTCCGTGGTTCACTACAAATATTTTTTGAGGAGTCCTGATGCTTACACTTCACCGAGTCTTTGGTAGAGAGCGTCCTCTCGCGTTTCGCCGAGACGCGCCTAGAAGTTCCTCGACAACCCCACCCCCACCCCCTGATACTGATATGGGGACACAGACGGTTGAACGGTTTACCAAAGAGGCTACTCTGAATATCTTCGAGAACCTCTTCAACCTGCTGCACCCCCCAACGTTACCCAAAAGGAACGATCTGCAGTCTGGAAGTGGAATTGAGTGCAAATTCGAATGTATTACTATCCAAGACCGATATTTGTAATATAATAAGAAGATACTATAAACACAAGTAGTTATATAGTATATAAATAAAAATAGAAATTATGAAGTCGGCTATTGCGGTAAATATACATGACTTGGTATTGAAACGGGTCAAATATGCCGAACATAAATGGGATTGGGGTAACTTGAGCTTTAATGAAAGAATTACATGGGATATTGTGCAATCCAACCCAGACAAACCATGGGATTGGAATCATATCAGCACTTACCCAATTGATGTGTAAAGACAACTGTTGCAATATTGTTCAGTGCCAGCACATTTCACAGTATTTGATCGCAATTTATATCCAGTAGCTGAAAACAGAAAAAAAACGAATCAATTTAATATGAGTTCCTTCGCCGACATCCCTGAATATGTCCTAGAGATCATTCTCTCCAATGCGATTTCTAATGACTTCCACCTCAAACAAGTGGTTCTCGTTTGCAAACAGTGGAGATGCGTCGCACCCCGGTGTGTCACAGGGATCCACATAAGCCATTACGAAAGTTTGGAATCCGTCTCACGCCTTTGCAGGCTCCAAGAGTTGAAAATATCCCCACATTTATACCTCCAACCTCACTTGGACATTCCGGAAATCGAATATCTCAAAGACCTGAAACATCTGTCCTGTCTAACTTCGTTGCTTCACTTGGACATATCGCACACCGTCGTTGAAGACATATCACCGCTGTCCCGCCTCACTTCGTTGATTCACTTGGACATGGCGCACAGCTCCGTGGACGATATATCACCGTTGTCCTGTCTAACTTCGTTGATTCACCTGGACATGTCGAGCACCTTCGTGTACTCCGACCTATCACCTCTGTCCTGCCTCACTTCATTGGTTCACCTGAACATGGCGCACATCAACTTTTTAACCAACATATCACCGCTGTCCGGCCTCACTTCGTTGGTTCACCTCGACATTTCACACATCGATTATAAGCTCGAAGACATATCACCGCTGTCCCGCCTCACTTCGTTGACGAACCTGGACATATCGTACACCTCCGTGGAAGACATATCACCGCTGTCCCGCCTCACTTCGTTGACGCACCTAAACATATCGTCCACATACGTGGACAACCTATCACCGCTTTCCGGCCTCACTGCTTTGACGCACTTGCAGAGCACATCAAAGAGATCGATAGAGTTGGCGGAACACTCATTTCATTGGTTCATCTGAACATGGCGCACATCAACTTGTTAAGCAACATATCACCGCTTTCCGGACTCACTTCGTTGATTCACTTGGACATTTCGAACACCGACGTGGACGACATATCACCGCTGGCACTCTCCTCAACCTTTGCAGCAATGTGTACATGTGTACAACAATCGACCGTCTGTCCAAGTTGTACATAGAGAATTGGAATTGATTCAATATACTGTAACATTATTGACCGGTCTGAGTGTAACTGCTTTGACGCACTTGGACAGCACATCAAAGAGATCGATACAGTCGGCGGAACAGTAAAATGGTACTTGCACTCTCGAAAGTAGTTTCTACGAGGCGGTTTCATTTTAGTATTCCGTCGACTGTAAATGCAGACATTAACTACCGGAATTCTTGAGAGGCCAAATAAATTACAAGCTGACAGGATTATTACGTAACATAATTCCCTTGTCCGAGTGTATAACAATACATATAATGCAGTGGGGACTCGGTGTTGAGCACGAGTTCAACGTCTCTCTATCTTCTTCCCCGCGTGCGCAAACGCTCCTTCCGTCAAAGGTCCTCCCCGAGTACGGCGGGTCGTCGTATTACTCTTCGATAAAAAACGATGAGAGTGTGTCTGCCGTGCGCGCACCCGCAGGCGTCGACCTGGACACAAAGGCGATCCGCGAGCACCTGCAGCACATCGCAGGACTGGACGGGCTTTTCTTGGACTCCGAAAAAGCAAAGTCTAACGCGTCCAGGTCATTGTCGATTCAAACCTTCATGCGCAAGCAAGGCAAGGATACCGTACAGACGAGCATTTACCGTGGGGACACACTGTTTGTCACATGCTGCAATGATGACATGTATTCGATCACGGTGATCCCGAACGAAAAGCGACCTAGCACACCGCTGTCCGATGAGGACACACTGCGCAGCCTGTGCGCGCTCCGCGCAGTCAAGTTATTGAAGAAATCCCAACGACAACAACAACAACAATCCAAAATAAACAAAACTTACGACGTGGACGGCCCATTCCTGGAGACTCGCAGCACAAAGCACAAAAACGCGACCGTTGCCGGCGTGGCGAGACAGCTACACGACGCCGAAGCAGCGGTCCTGGCACGCGCGAACGAGGAGGGAATCACCGGCGCGCAGATATTTCCGTGGAGCGGCAGAATCGCCCCACAGGGCGACGCCTTATACGAGGGCAGCTTCCACGTCTGGGTGACGCTCCCGCACGATCGCAATGTAGACATGACCTTGCGCGAGTACAAGCTGCTGCAACTGCAGCACGCGTACCTGGGCCATCTGCTGCAGACGGTTGAGCCATTACTCATGAGTCTTTTCTCGGGCGACCCCCGCGCCCTTGGCGACGACAAGAACACGCACAACCGCGCCAGTATGCGCGCGGACACCAGTAACTTTGCCGGATATGGCACCACAGCCGTGAAGTACATCGCACGAGGGCCGGACGTCGATTCGATTACCGGGTTCCAGGTCATGTGGTTCGAAAACGAGTCGGACATGCTGGCAAGACGCGGGGCACGCATGCAGCGCGACGACATGTCCAAGCTATTCGTGTGGATCGATGGCAAAAAGGTCCCGTTCACAGCATGCATTGGCTCACATATGCGGAACGGGTATTATTACCCTAATTACACGTGGAATATCCCATTACATAGGAGTCCAGAGGCAGGGACGGGGGCCGACATCCGCAGCAGGCTCTGCGACTCTTTAGACATGTCCCTGAAGAAGGGTTGGGTGCCCCTCTGGCTCCGCGTCCGCGACACACTGGAACTCCGGTTCGTGCATGGAGAGGGGACGCCGAAGGTCAAGGTGTCGCGGAACGCGCCTATTGACGCGAGGCGGTGGGGGAAGGAACTCGTCGGCATCGAGTTCCGCGCGATCGACAACATGCCCACGCACCAAATCGATCATGTGCTTCACCTCGTCGTGCTCTTGGGCGCAGCCGCCGTCTCGCAGGTCGAAAAAATATGGCATGATAACGCCGACTCTGACCCAGACACCCAAGCCTTCTTCGCCACGCACGCCGCCACCCTCTCGCCCCACTGGAACGCCGCGCTCGACGCCGTACGCAAGCAGGGAGCGCACGCCCCATTACCCAAGGCGTACACCACCTACATCGCGTCCCAGGCGGGTATTTCATCCCTGAAGACACGCAATGCATCATCCGCCACCGCGTTCGGTGCGCTGCAGGACTTCGCGAAGAGCCTTCACGCCGAGTACTTCGCCCACTCCGTCACAGCCCTCATGCATCCGCGGTCGAACGACGAAGGACCGCCCGCGTTCTCGAACACCAACCAGGAGGCGTGGGAAGCGATGTACAACGAATTGGATGCTACGGAAAAAATATTGGTAGAAAAGTCAAAATTGGACGCACCATATCTCGTCGCAATGATGAACAGAGCGACGCATTCTACAGTAGGCAGAACAGTAAAATGAAACATATATCAGATGGAAATAAATGTACGACATCGCCGTTAGAAAATTGGCGTTAAAATTCTTGCGAGTCCAAAGAAATATTGCAAACTGGAAATTGATTACAAGCTGACAGTTTCTTTAGATAACGCAGTGTCGAGCGTAGTGTAGTAATTCCCTTGTCCGAGTGTACCACTACATCGCCGTTAGAAAATTGGCGTTAAGAATGGTCGCTGACTTGGGTGTGTTAAAAACTTCTGTGTTTACGAACATCAGTCGTTCTACTCTGTGGAGGTGGAAACGCTTTGGTGTAAATCGAAAACGACGTGAATTTGTAAGCAACCTTTTTGAGAAGAATAAGGATTTGTTAAAATCGTTTTTATTGTCAACTCAATGCACAACCGCAAGAGGCGTTGTTGCTTTTTTCAAAAGTACTCACAATGTACGATTATCAACTAAAACAGTGTATCGTTTCATAAAACTCATTGGTTTTACAAGAAAAAGGAGCAAACTCCGTGGACAGTGCAAAGGGGACTTAGTTCCACTTGTCAATGAATTTTGTAGTAGGTACAAGGAGACAATCAATGCTGGGAAACTTTTAGTATCAGTTGACGAATGTGGGTTTAGTGAGCGTCTCAAGCCACATTATGGGTATTCCCCTGTAGGAAAACCTGTTATCGTTAAAACTACTGGTGGGTGGGTACACCACAGTTTGTTGATGGCAGTTTTTTTAGATGGTAGGAAAGAATTCGTTGTGAAGAAAGGATCTGTGAAGAAGACGGACTTCGTTGCATTTATTGAATCATTGAGTTTGTGCAATAATTCAGTAGCAATAATGGACAATGCCAGTATCCATAAGAAATTGGTCCTCAGTCACCCCGTCAATATTATGGACAATGCCAGTATCCATAAGAAATTGGTCCTCAGTCACCCCGTCAATATTTTTTACACAGCAGCTCTGTTGATGAATAAAAACTCGTATTGTTGTGGTCGCGACAACATTAGGTTACACCGCAAGGTGTGCCGTACACGAAGCGGTTTCATTTAAGTATTCCGTCAACTGTATTGTATGTTGACTTTAAGGCTATTGATAGCGGTTAGTCCGGACAGCGGTGACAGGTCTACCAAGCTGTTGGAAGAGACTTTATCTTGAGAGAGGTTAGTCCGGACAGAGGTGTCAGGTCTACCACTCTGGTGCGAGCGACGTTAAGGCTCTTGATAGCGGTTAGTCCGGACAGCGGTGTCAGGTCTACCACGCTGTTGAAAGAGACGTCAATGTCCGTGAGAGCGGTTAGTCCGGACAGCGGTGTCAGGTCTACCACGGTGTTGCCAGAGACGTTAAGACCCTTGATAGCGGTTAGTCCGGACAGCGGTGTCAGGTCCACTACTCTGTTGTCATAGAATTGAATATCCGTGAGAGCGGTAAGTCCGTACAGCGGTGTCTGGTCCACTACTCTGTTGCCATAGAATTGAATATCCGTGATAGAGGTTAGTCCGGACAACGGTGTCAGGTCTACCACTCTGTTGAAAGAGAATTGAATATCCGTGATAGCGGTTAGTCCGGACAACGGTGTCAGGTCTACCACTATGTTGGAAGAGACGTTAAGGCTCTTGAGAGCGGTAAGTCCGGAAAGCGGTGTCAGGTCTACCACTCTGTTGAAATAGAAGTTAAGGCTATTGATAGCGGTTAGTCCGGAAAGCGGTGTCAGGTCTACCACTCCGTTGAAAGAGACGTTAAGGCCCTTGAGAGCGGTTAGTCCGGACAGTGGTGTCAGGTCTACCACTATGTTGGAAGAGACGTCAATGTCCGTAAGAGCGGTTAGTCCGGACAGCGGTGTCAGGTCTACCACTCTGGTGCCAGCGACGTTAAGGCTCTTGAGAGCGGTTAGTCCGGACAGCGGTGTCAGGTCTACCACTCTGTTGAAAGAGACGTTAAGGGCCGTAAGAGCGGTTAGTCCGGGCAGAGTTCTGAGGTCGCTTACTCCGGTTTCCGAGATATCCAACTCGTGGACACACCGGGGTGCGACGTAGCTCCACGTTTTGCAAACGAGCACCACTTCTTTGAAGAAGTAGCAATTGCCAGCAATTTCCTGCGATTTAATCGCATTGTGGAGAATGATCTCCAGGACATCTTCAGGTATGTAGTCGGCAGAGAAACTCATTGAGAATATTGATTGCCAGGTTTTGGAATGGATATTAGGGTTTATGGTTCACAAAACATAATGCGGATCTTATCCGAAACTGTCTGTACAAGGGGGTTGATTCTGGTTTGTTCGGCGCATTGTATATGTCGCAGTTTGACGGATAGATTCGCGTGTATCTGTATCGCGTGGTTCTGAATGTTTACACTCGTTTTTTGATGCGCGTGTGGAACACGTGTCTTCGCAGCAGACTGCGTTTTTGTCATTCTTAGTCATCTTCTCCATGAGTTCAAACCTACCATGACATTTGCTCTCGATACAAGATTCGAGGGGCTTTGAAGTTTTCTCACCTACCTTACCAGCAGACGATACTTTCTCGTTGCATTTTGTTACTTTTCTGTACTTCGAGGCGTTCATGCGGAGCGCGCCGGCCCACTCGATCCATTCATCAAGCGTCCGTTCTTTTTTGTCAGAGTAAACGCGACGAACTCTTCGGATGTACGAGTCGTCCTTCTTTCCGCGTGGAGCGACTGATGTTCGTAAGTAAACACAGAAGTTTTTAACACAGTCACCCAAGTCAGAAACCATTCTTAACGCCAATTTTATAACGGCGTTAAGAATTTTACTGTTCCACCGACTGTAGTAGGAGAGGAGACAGTAAACACCATTTCCGGTGATCCAAAATGCTTAAAAAGATGTACCGGTATTACTGTAAATGATGATTCATAGAAGTGTGGATGGCATCGTGATTCTGCGATGCATGAAAAAACCGGTGCACATGTGGTATTGGCACACGTGCGTGCACCGCATCCGAGCGGTGCACCCGACCATGCCGGTGGTCATCGTAGACGACCACTCGGACCCGGACATGCGCGCAGCATGCATACCCATCGAAGGGACGATACCTCATCTTACCGTGATTGAATCGGACTTGCAGGCGGGGGCTGGTGAGATCATTCCGTTGTACTACATGTTCACTAAGCGCTTGTTCGAGACGGCGCTGGTCATTCACGACGCTATGTTCCTGAACCAACCTATACCTGAGTCTATTGCCCTACACACCCCCGGCTTCAGGTTCCTGTGGCACTTTTCGAGCAACTTCAGACACGAGGAGGCCACTATGCAGACGATGGGCGCTCTATCTTCGGAAACGCAAAAGGAGATCATGCGTGTGTACAATAATGGGGGGGAATGGTTGGGGTGCTTCGGCACCGCTATGTACGTCACGCTAGACGCACTCGATAGTATAGAGACACGGTTTTCGGGCATCACCAAACTCGCCGCGACTGTCAATACTAGAAGCATGCGCAGTGGCCTAGAGAGAGTCATCCCCTTAATGCTAATGATCATAAACGACGACAAGTCGTCGACAACCGGTGTGTATTCGAAATGTGAGTATTCGGTGTTTGGGGACATTTTTTTGAATCATCCTATGCCATTCAAGCTGACCTTTGAGAATTACATGCAGAATACAGGCACGTTCAAGAACCGGCCGGTTGTCAAAGTGTGGTCCGAAAGATAACACGTTATTCACTTTTTCCACGAAATGCGGAAGAGTTCGGGGGCGAAGACGACGAGACCTGTACCGGTAGATAACATAATTCCCTTGTATCACCCTGTGGGATGATGACGTTTGAAGTGTTTTACATTGGAACGATGATTACTTGAATGACGGTCGTACGTGTCTCTTCGTATCGTTTCATAAAACTAATTGGTTTTACAAGAAAAATAAAACTCCGTAAAGGGGACTTAGTTCCACTTGTCACTGAATTTAAGGGGGCAGAATCTACTGCTGGCAGCCGAGGTCAATTGAGCGAATCTCAAGGCCCAGGTTGTCGATCTTATAGAGAAGATCAATACCTTGGCACAAAAGCAAAAGCATCAGTCAAACCAAATACAGAAGCAAAAGCAGCATGAACAAGTTCTTCAGAAGTTCTAGGAACAACAGCAAAAGCATCAGCAGCAGGATCAACACCATCAACAGCATCGACCACATCAGAGATCACATGGTAAAGTACGGCCTGCAGAGGCGCCTTCTCCCATTTAAAGGATAAGACGAGAAACCTCGCGTGTGCCCTCTTCATTGCGCCGACAGAGTCGGCGAGGCACGCAGGAACGCAGATCAAGGAAATGATCGCGTTACAGGTGTCCTTCAATTGAGCGACGGTGGCTCTCTGGGATATCCTCTTTCGGTCAGTCTTCAGGAGAATGTCAAAGATACGGGTGGTATCGATGAATGCAGCGATCTCGGCAGACATAGTTGTAGACATGGTGACGGGAAAGTTGAAGGAACGAGGGGGGAGAGGAGAGATATTAATTATCAGTTGTCGGTATTACGTTTCAATTTCTTTTAGAAACTTTTTAGAGGGAACGGCGACCACTCTCATCAAGGACGGCGGCATCTGTGTCGAGTCGAGTCGAGTCACGTGGCGACATCTCGCATCACGGCGGCACTTTCTTTGAGTGTAAACGAATGGTCCCACTTTATTTAATTGCACACAATAATGCTCGACGCAGAAATTAAGAGTCACATACTGGATCGAGTCAAATCCGGAGAATGCAAATGGGATTGGGGTCACTTGAGTGATAATCCATACCTGACATGGGACGTCGTGTCGAGTAACCCAGACAAACCGTGGGATTGGCGTAAATTGTGCTTAAACCCCAATGTCGTCACGTGGGACGTTGTGTCGAGTAACCCGGACAACCCATGGGACTGGCATTTATTGAGTGCGAATCCCAGGGTAGCTACGTGGGATATTGTCTCCAGTAACCCGGACAAACCATGGGATTGGTATTGGTTGAGCACAAACCCCAGTGTAGCCTCGTGTGACATTGTCTCGAGTAACCTGGACAAACCATGGGACTGGTGTGGATTGAGCTTAAACTCGAGTGTAGACTCTTGGGACATCGTGTCGAGTAACCCGGACAAGCCGTGGAACTGGTGTGGATTGAGTGTAAACCCCGGGGTAGACACATGGGACATTGTCTCGAGTAACCCGGACAAACCATGGGATTGGTATTGGTTGAGCACAAACATCTTGGTAGCCACCTGGGACATTGTCTCGAGTAACCCGGACAAGCCCTGGAACTGGCGTGGATTGAGTGCGAATCCCAGGGTAGCCACGTGGGACATTGTCTCCAGTAACCCGGACAAACCATGGGATTGGTATTGGTTGAGCAAAAACCCCAGTGTAGCCTCGTGGGACATTGTCTCGAGTAACCCGGACAAACCATGGGACTGGCGTGGATTGAGTGTAAACCCCGGGGTAGCCACCTGGGACATTGTCTCGAGTAACCAGGACAAACCATGGGATTGGTATTATTTGAGCACAAACCCCAGTGTAGCCTCGTGGGACATTGTCTCGAGTAACCCGGACAAGCCGTGGGAGTGGGATGGATTGAGTGTAAACCCCGGGGTAGCCACCTGGGACATTGTCTCGAGTAACCTTGACAAACCATGGGATTGGTTTTATTTGAGCTCAAACAATAGTTGCGTGGTCACATGGGACAATGTCTTGAGTAACCCGGACAAACCATGGGACTGGTGCAGATTGAGTAGAAACCACAACATGTTGGTATCCGTCCAAGACGCGTGCCGTTTAGTGCGAAGACGCAGAGCCGCAGCGACTATTCAGGAAACATGGAGACACGTGAATACAAACCCGAGTTATGTTGTGTGCCGACGCAGACTCTTGAAAGAATTCAGTACATTCCCTACACTGCACACGTAAAAAATCCAAGAAAAACACAGGAGGGGTGGATTGGCCCCCTCTCTTGTCGACAACAACTCGATCAAGCGGTACCCTGAGGTACGAGGACTGCGATTCTCTCCAGAAACCAGCACTTACTCGGACCGCTCCTCTACTCGCACAATCGAAAGGCTGCACTGCATGGAACTGTTGGGTCAAGGGAGACCGCTTCCATTTTGCAGGGGGTGCGTGTTGTTGATGGGCTACAAAAAAACATGATGGTGTTCCACTGCCCCGTGGGTTGCTACACCATAAAGCGGTTTCATTTTAGTATTTGAGAACAACCTTGAGAACAATAATGCACGGCGACGAAATTAACAGTCACATACTGGATCGAGTCAAATCCGGAGAATGCAAATGGGATTGGGGTCAATTGAGTGATAATCCATACCTGACATGGGACGTCGTGTCGAGTAACACAGACAAACCGTGGGATTGGGGTAAATTGTGCTTAAACCCTAGTGTCGTCACGTGGGACATTGTCTCGAGTAACCCGGACAAACCATGGGATTGGTATTGGTTGAGCACAAACCCCAGTGTAGCCTCATGGGACATTGTCTCGAGTAACCCGGACAAACCATGGGACTGGTGTGGATTGAGCACAAACCCCAGTGTAGCCTCGTGGGACATCGTGTCGAGTAACCCGGACAAGCCGTGGAACTGGAGTGGATTTAGCACCAGTGTAGCCACATGGGAAATCGTGTCGAGTAACCTGGACAAACCATGGGATTGGTATTGGTTGAGCACAAAGCCCAGTGTAGCCACATGGGACATCGTGTCGAGTAACCTGGACAAACCATGGGATTGGAGTGGATTGAGCACAAACCCCAGTGTAGCCACCTGGGACATTGTCTCGAGTAACCTGGACAAACCATGGGATTGGCGGGGATTAAGTGCGAATCCCGGAGTAGCCACTTGGGACATCGTGTCGAGTAACCTGGACAAACCATGGGACTGGTGGGGATTGAGCACAAACCCCAGTGTAGCCTCGTGGGACATTGTCTCGAGTAACCTGACAAACCATGGGACTGGTGGGGATTGAGCACAAACCCCAGTGTAGCCTCGTGGGACATTGTCTCGAGTAACCTGGACAAACCATGGGACTGGTGGGGATTGAGCACAAACCCCAGTGTAGCCTCGTGGGACATTGTCTCGAGTAACCTGGACAAACCATGGGATTTGCGTGGATTGAGTGCGAATCCCGGAGTAGCCACCTGGGACAATGTCTCGAGTAACCCGGACAAACCATGGGACTGGCGTGGATTGAGTGCGAATCCCGGAGTAGCCACCTGGGACAATGTCTCGAGTAACCCGGACAAACCATGGGACTGGCATTTATTGAGTAGAAACCGCAACATGTTGGTATCCGTCCAAGACGCGTGCCGTTTAGTGCGAAGACGCAGAGCCGCAGCGACTATTCAGGAAACATGGAGACACGTGAATACAAACCCGAGTTATGTTGTGTGCCGACGCAGACTCTTGAAAGAATTAATTACACTCCCGTTGGTGAGTACAATGCAATGGGTTGAAGGGTCGCAACTGGAGGGCGTCCCACAAATTGCGTCGCCGACTGTCCGCCCTAAAAAAATATTCCTTCGTCATCCAACTTTTCAGGTGTCCGTGATGTACTTAAAAATTGTAATAAGATCCATGGCTCGCAGATTTTGACTGGTTGCGGAACATGGTCTGGAGCGGAATTTATATTCTGAGTTGAAAATTCAAAAAATCCACCGGGAGGCAGGACACCAACTGTTGAACATTGAAACAGCCTGTAACTCAATTCGCTACGGAGGCTCGCCAGGCAGGTCACGTAGATATCTGCAAGCTGCTCATGAATCCAGCGGTGGCTGGACTTGAGTTCAGGGCCCGGGCGAACTCTAGAGACAGCTGGGCATTGTGGGAAGCTGTCAAAGAAGGGCACGCAGATGTCTGCAAGCTGCTCATGGATCCAGAGGTGGCTGGACCCGAGTCAAGGGCCAGGGCGAATTCTGACGAGAGCAGGGCCTTGTGGGCGGCTGTCAAGGCAGGCCACTCAGATGTCTGCAAGCTGCTGATGGATCCAGAGGTGGCTGGACTTGAGTTCAGGGCCCGGGCGAACTCCGACGACTGCAAGGCCTTGTGGGAGGCTGCCAAGGCAGGCAACGCAGATGTCTGCAAGCTGCTCATGGATCCAGAGATGTCGGGACTTGAGTACAGGGCCCGTGCGAACACAGTCAACAGCAGGGCCTTGTGGGAGGCGGCTAAGGCAGGTCACGAAGATGTCTGCAAGCTGCTGATGGATCCGGAGGTGGCTGGACTTGAGTTCAGGGCCCGGGCAAACTCTAGCTACAGCAAGGCTTTGTGGGCGGATGCCAAGGTAGGTCACGCAAATGTCTGCAAGCTGCTGATGGATCCGGAGGTGGCTGGACTTGAGTACAGGGCCCGTGCGAACTCCGACAACAGTTGGGCCTTGCGTGCGGCTGCCAAGGCAGGTCACGCAGATGTCTGCAAGCTGCTGATGGGCGGTGGCTGGCCCCGAGTACTTTGCCCGTGCTAACTCTGTCAACAGCGGGGCCTTGTGGGCGGCTGCCAAGGAAGGTCACTCAGATGTCTGCTTGCTACTGATGGACGCCATTGTGAAGCTTGACAACAACTGGTTCTTGTCACTGTAGAAGTGTTCGGATAATTACAGAGCGGTGACTACAGAATCAGAATCCCCCAAATACAAGGTGTTCCACTCTCAAATGTCCATACAGCTGTAGTTTAGTATAAAGAATGAATGGCCAAATAAAACACATTCATTGGAATGAAAAACATTGCATGGCATGGCATGCCTCCCCAGGGACATCCAGATCAGAATATTGTCTCAGTGCAATATGGACATCCGCCGCATATGTGGGATAAAACCAGGAAAGATGCAACTGCCCTCACAATTGCAGCAGAAGCTAGATGACATCCTTCAGAGACAAATACAATACGTAGCCAAGTGGAAAACTGCTTACAACTACCTTCGAGCAGGCCATCATAACCTTTTTCTAATGTGTTTATGTAGTCTCACACACCATGAGATTACTAAAACCAAACCCTGGTGAGCTCATGATGCCCCGAAGTTTGTTGGAGAAGCAAGTAACGCAAACCTCAAAATTGGTTATGATTCTTAATGGGATCAATTAATGGGCGTTCCTTCCTCCCGGCGGATTTTTTGAAACGTCTACTCATAATTTAAAGCCGTTGCGACCTCCGGAACGACTCGTCACAAGTCCACCTCAAAGTACAACTCAGAGCTGGGAAGGTCAAGGAAGACATGCTGTCTCCAAACACCTTCCATGGGACTGTCTACCAGTGCTATTTGTCGTTCATCTACCGACATACTCATCAACATGCGAATAGAAATTTCAGACGGCAACACCATAAAGCGAAGGCCATCTTCATGCGGCGAGGCCGCACCAAAGCCTGATTCATGATTGCGGGATACGACTGCATCACTCAACAAGTAGTCGTCAGCAGACGCCAAGGGGACTGCCACTCCTACGGGTCCATCATTGAAAGCCCATATTGATAATATCTTGAATGGTGAGATTGGCTCCCTCTTGTACGCAGCCCTCAGCTGCAGGTGCTCACCAAGCTTTGCAGATGCTGTTCGCATGATGTCAGCAACTGAAGTCGTACCAGGGTCAAGCGTAACAAAACAACGGTGGATGGACTTCTGGAACGGATTTCCAGGCGTTGCAAGTCGTGAGAGGTCCAACTTGGGCACAAATGACAACATCATTCTTCTGGTATCCATTTGGACAATCTGTCGGCAAGACAAAACGCGGGTGTCAGTGCCATCTCATGGAGCATCACGACATCATCGCATGCACAGCTCAGCGCAAGTCCATGCAGCATGAAATTGCCAACGAGGCTTCAAAATATACAGGCTACAAAATATACGATGTTATACTGAGTGTCCCAAAATTATTTGAGAACAACTGTATGATTTCATCAGAGCGGTTGGGCTTTACAGTTGTTCTCAAATAAAGTGGGACACACATACAACGTGTCCAAGAGCTCACTACATAGATGGGTCAATGCTGATCAGGTGGGTAAAAGTAAGCGTTTAAAAAGAAAATGGAAAGAATTGTCCATGCTTTTACGTTCCACCATATCCAATAATATTGCAGAGAACCCCTTCATAACATGCAAGGATTTGGTAGGTATAATTTGCAAGAGTTGTGGAAAGGTGGCAATGTTGGCCAGCATTGCGGCGGCTAGGAGGAGAGAATAAAAAAATGCACTTTTTATATAATTGGTGTGTTCATGTGGCATGAGACATGCTTCTTGTGGCACGAGCTGGCCAATCATCTATATGCGGTCGACATGTATGTATTATCCTTGACATGCAATGCTGGTATGAAGTACTACATGCGCAATCTACTCAAGCTTGCGGTATTTGACGTCACAGAACTGTCATTGCGAAGTGCATGGACCATTCTGTCGCATGTGCACTGCAAGCAGGTAGCCATTCCCACGAGCTTGCGCCAAACTGAGTTCCTACACAACAAAAGAGTATTGACAACAGGGGCTGACTGGGCAGCACGCAAGGGACACTTGCCCCTATTGCAATGGCTGCTGGTGAATACTGAGGAGGTCTGCACGACTTATGCATTCGACTTGGCAGCACGCAATGGGCATATGAACGTTCTGTTGTGGCTGCATGACAATGGCTTAGGCGGCACTAGGACATCGGCCGATTGGGCGGCATATACTGGTCACCTACATATTGTAAAATGGTTGTATGACAACACAAACTTTAAGTGTTCTGAGCATGCTACCATGATTGCTGCAGGCAATGGGGACCTTGAAATGTTGCTGTGGTTGCACGCGCAAGGTGTCACATGTAACACGAGTTGTGCAAACTTTGGATTCGCCTGCGAGCATGAAGGAATCATGCAGTTCCTTGAATCCGTGGGATGCAAACGATGCATAGACGAAGCAAACACTAACATCATAAAAAATATTCGACACATCATTGAGTGTGAGCGACTAACATCCGCTCGGAACTGAAGCCGGTACAAGGAATCCTGTTGTTGCACGAGTGTTACACACGAAAATTTGTTTGACTACAGTCGGCGGAACAGTAAAATGAAACATATATCAGATGGAAATAAATGTACGACATCGCCGTTAGAAAATTGGCGTTAAGAATGGTCGCTGACTTGGGTGTGTTAAAAACTTCTGTGTTTACGAACATCAGTCGTTCTACTCTGTGGAGGTGGAACCGCTTTGGTGTAAATCGGAAACGACGTGAATTTGTAAGCAACCTTTTTGAGACGAATAAGGATTTGTTAAAATCGTTTTTATTGTCAACTCAATGCACAACCGCAAGAGGCGTTGTTGCTTTTTTCAAACGTACTCACAATGTACGATTATCAACTAAAACAGTGTATCGTTTCATAAAACTCATTGGTTTTACAAGAAAAAGGAGCAAACTCCGTGGACAGTGCAAAGGGGACTTAGTTCCACTTGTCAATGAATTTTGTAGTAGGTACAAGGAGACAATCAATGCTGGGAAAATTTTAGTATCAGTTGACGAATGTGGGTTTAGTGAGCGTCTCAAGCCACATTATGGGTATTCCCCTGTAGGAAAACCTGTTATCGTTAAAACTACTGGTGGGTGGGTACACCACAGTTTGTTGATGGCAGTTTTTTCAGATGGTAGGAAAGAGTTCGTTGTGAAGAAAGGATCTGTGAAGAAGACGGACTTCGTTGCATTTATTGAATCATTGAGTTTGTGCAATAATTCAGTAGCAATAATGGACAATGCCAGTATCCATAAGAAATTGGTCCTCAGTCACCCCGTCAATATTTGTTACACACCTCCTTACAGTCCAGAATTCAATGCTATTGAGCTATGCTTCGCTAAGGTGAAGAGAGACTTTCGTCGTTTGAACTACATACCGAATGAAACAAAGACGCACGTGTCTGATATGATTTCCTTAGCATTCGGCAACCTCACTGATAAAATTATTATGGGTTGTTTTGAACATGTTTGGAACACTTATGTGTATAAAGCGGTCTGTGACGTATTGATTATGAAAGATGGCGACGAAACCTCCGACAGTCGCGAAATTGAAGGAGCTACTGAAATTGGCTGAAGTTCCATACTCGTCGAAGTCCAACAAGGACGATCTTGTCCGTTTATGCGAAGACAATGGTCTCATCGCCAGACCCCCTCCAGAATACAAGACGGTGGAAAAGATGTGTGTCGTGAAATGCGCCCTGAAGAAGGCAATGAGTCTTGACGATGAAGAATTCGGTAAGTTTAGGGAGCATGTGGACCAGCTCGTCAATGTGGTGAGCCGCATGTTACGGCGGTCCAGTCTGGTGCTGACTTTCCACATCACGAGTCTATTAGAGAAAGGTCTGGATATTCCAGACCTGTACAACATGAAAGATACCTACTGGAAGGATTGGCTACGTATCGGGGTAGACGGAATCTTCCCTGATGAGGAAAGCAAGATATCGTACGAAGCTGTGAAGGACTCCATCGGCGATGTAATTGGTAATGTCGACGCTGACTACATCAAGTCTTATCCGATCTATTTCGATCAGGTATTGAACTATGCAGGTCACACATTGAGCACTGTCGTGTCAAACAACGCATGGGTTCCTTTGATACCACGTCTGACCAGACTCACTTCCACCACTTTAAATAAATTAAATGCCCCGAAGACGCTGGACACATCGAAGATCATTCGGGGATACGACGTAATGCAGGCTATTCAGCAAGAAGTCCAAAACATGGAGGGATGGCCAGAGTCTGTTCAAGAGTACGTCAATGAAGTTAGGGAGATGCTGAGTGTTCCAGATGGAAGTCGAGTTTATGATAACTATGGCAAAGACATGGACTTTCCGACCATGGTCCGGTTTAATTATTGGATACAGACACGGTTGGAGGATATGGATGCACGTCGTATCCGATTGATGCCCATCTTCAATGTCCAACGGGTGCATGTTCGCCTTGACCTGAAGACCCTCGTGAACCTGTTCAGGCACATGTTCCCCAATGACCAGAACATCGTTGAGCTTTCCAAGTGGGAACATGTAAAGAATCCCGACAGCTTCATGTTGCCCCAGAGGCCTGCACAGAAGAAGAAAAAATCATGTGGTCCTGGTGAATGGGAGGCATACAAGTCGGTCCTGAAGCAGTACGATGATGATGTTAAGGATATCAAGGCTACTGACGAGTACAGACATGCAAAGGGTTTGTATGACACGCTTGTGAACGCCCGAAAAACAGTCGCAGGTTCCTTCTTCAGAAAACCACCTGTCAAGAATGGGTGGGTTTTCGACTGCAGCATCTGTACTGACGGAGTCTCTTTGAGCATGCAGTACAGCAAGACAGTACAGGTCCTTGTCTCAGATTTGAAGAAGACCTGTAAGAAGCCTCGTAAAGAAGAAGGTATCAAGATCGCAGAAAAATACGACGGCTCACTTAAAACGATATTGCCCGATATGGGTATCGTCGTCCTGGGTGTGGACCCAGGACGGAGCAACATCGCTACGGTAACGTATTTGGCAGACGATAAAAATAAGACATGGAAGCTGACACGTGGTGCATTTTACCACAAGTCGGGTATCAAGAAGCAGACAAGGCAGAAGGAACTGCGTTTTGCTGACATGATTCCTATGTGGGAGTCTCTGCGTGAAAATGGAGCAGATTTGAGTACATCGAGGACGGATAAGATCTCCGCGTACTTGTCAAATTACGCTAAGTTTTCTGACGAGTGGTGGAGATTGGCTTTGCGACGCCGAGAATCCCGTGACAACTTGCAGCGTTACATCGGAAAACGAAAGGTCAAAGACTCTTTCTGGGCGGGTATCAAGCGGTGCATGATGAAAGAACTTCCTGATATGAAGGTTTGCGTGGCCTACGGATCTGCCATCACGAAACTGAAGCCTACTGGACCGGGAGAAGTTGCAGTTCCCACTGGGGCCATGTTCGCATCGTGTAAAAGAATTTTCAAAGAGGACGTTTCTGTGACAGATGAGTTCAAAACGACTCTTATGTCGTGGGAGACGGGTAAAGAAAAAGAACGTGTTTACAAGATCCCAAGTGTTTGTTCAGCAGACGTGAAGCTTAGGTTGGGTGGTGAACGTTTTGGTCACACGAAATCGAAAACGATGCCAAAGGTCGCTGATTGCGACCACTTAGGGGTAAGGTTGTACAATAAACGTAAAGGCGCACAAGAGAAGCACAGGAGGGGTGGCTTCGCCACTTCCCTTGTCGATTCTCAAAAATCGATCGAGCGGTACCCAGAGGTACGAGGACTGCGATTCTCTCCAGAAACATGCATTTACTCGGACCGGGATCGCTCTTCTGCTCTCACAATCGCAAGGCTGCACTGCATGGAATTGATGGGTCTAGGACGACCTCTTCCATTTGCCCACAGCAGCTCTGTTGTTGTTGATGAATAAAAACTCGTATTGTTGTAGACACCACTCGGTCCCCCTCCGGTGGTCGCGACAACATTAGGTTACACCGCAAGGTGTACCGTACACTCGAGTGTATGTAGATCATCACTTTGTCGTCTGAGTGGGAAGTGTAGTTGATTACCAAGCATGCAAACGGTACATTATTAATCTCGTCGAGCGCTTCGCAAAAAAGATTGAACGTGGGGAATATCCCGCCGTATAAATTGTACAATCGCTTCCGAGTGCTCTCGATCATCTCCCTGAAGATAAATATATAGTCGACGCTCATGATGAGATAGGGTGGCACTACTAAGGGGACCACCATCACCATCACCATTTTTGCCCTAAAGAATCGCCCGTTCATGAACAAATATCTGATCGATTCGTGCTTCGTCCATCGATTGTTGTAAATGCAGTTTTCAAAGAGGATGCAGTTGGCTTTATTTTGTTGCTCCAACTGTTTCCACTCAGTCTTCTGCATTGCGAGAAAGTTGTCGACGATATCCTCAGCGTACTCTATGTGATGTGCGATGTGTGGGATGCTCGGGATGCTCTCGGGGGCGTATTCTTGTTTGTCCATCTCAGTCGGATTGATAATATCCGCGTGCGAGCAGTTCAGGTGGGGGAGCAATTCCTTTACCAGGGAAGTCTTTCCTACGTATCGCTTTCCGATGATGATGATGTTGTGCATGTTACTCGCATGTTCGTGCGGGTCAAAACTCTTGAATCGAGTCATCAATACAAATTCTTCAAATAAAGTGGACATCCCTTACATGCGATTGGAGTCAGATGGACGAGAAGGAGGCGACAGGTTTCCGCAGTTTGCGGTTGGTAATTCGGAGAAGCCTCAAAGTTGGCGTGTGGTGGATGATTATAAGGTGTGTCCAACTTTATTTGAGAACAACTGTAAGTGTATTATGGCACTTTGATGCGACCATTCCTGCCCGAAGAATGAACGATTCATCAGGGGATAATATCATTCAAATTATACAGGGTGTCTCAAAATTATTTGAGAACAACTGTATGCTCAAGGCGACAGCCAAGCGCAGTGGGGTGTCTTTCTTCGAACCTGACCCAACCTTGTTTGATGCTGTGCACAAGGAGATGAGAGGCATAGCGGGAGATGAGGCGATGTTTAGCATCACCGTGCCCAACATGGACTTGCCAGTCGACCTTGGGTTCACTCATGACTTTGATCTGAAGCTGGCGATTGGGGACGATGGAGATGTCGTGGTCTGCGGACGGCACTGGACTTTGTTTACCACTGTCACCCAGCCCATGGCTGACTTTGAAGCGGCGTATGGGATCATGCAACAGACTGCAATGGTCTCTTGTGCGGCAGCTGCAGCAGCGGAACCACCGCCGCTCGACATCGACGACTCCTGCATGCCATTCGATAAGCTTACATATGCAGTAGTTGTGGCACTGGAGGAGCTGGTGGACAACAGCTGCTGCCCCAACACGCGTGTGTTTGCGTGGCTGTATGCCAAGCACCTGCGGGCAGCCGACATGGATTTCATGGACCTGCTGCAAACTCGGGCCATCGCCAATATGGCATCTACAGCGCTGGACGCCTGGTTTGTGCGGCACCCGATGTTCAGGGCACAGGCGCATGAGGCACAGGATCTGCTGATCACTGTGCTGGATGACTACACGCCATCGCGTCCGCGGTACGAGCCATACTGGGTGAGTGAGAGTTAATGGGCGTTCATTCCTCTCAGCGGATTTTTTGAAATTTCTACTCAGAATTTAGAGTCTCCGGAAAGACTCGCTAGCTTGAGACATCAGCACCAAGGAATCACGAATCCGCTCCATACAATGTTTAGTAACCAGTTAAAATCGGCCGGGTGGCAGGAACGCCCATTATTTCTCAATTTCTTCATGTCTCATTTCACATTCTTACATTCTTACGTTTAGTTATTACACAGGACACAATATGTGGAGCAGAGAATTAAGCTGATGACTATCCATTAAGAAAGAAGGATTCTTTTAATGTAAGATGTAAGAATGTCATTTTCTCATTTCTCAATTTCTCAATTTCTTCATGTCTCATTTCACATTTCACATTCTTACATTCTTACGTTTAGTTATTACACAGGACACAATATGTGGAGCAGAGAATTAAGCTGATGACTATCCATTAAGAAAGAAGGATTCTTTTAACGTAAGAATGTAAGATGTAAGAATGTAAGATGTAAGAATGTAAGATGTAAGAATGTCATTTTCTCATTTAATGGGCGTTCCTGCCTCCCGGCCGATTTTTTTAAATTTCTAATCAGGATTTAGAGCCTCCTGAACGACTCGCTAGCTTGAGACATCAGCACTAAGGAATCACAAATCCTCTCCATACAATGTTTCGCAACCAGTCAAAATCGGCCGGGAGGCAGGAACGCCCATTATTTCTCAATTTCTCAATTTCTTCATGTCTCATTTCACATTTCACATTTCACATTTCACATTCTTACATTCTTACGTTTAGTTATTACACAGGACACAATAGGTGGAGCAGAGAATTAAGCTGATGACTATCCATTAAGAAAGAAGGATTCTTTTAACGTAAGAATGTAAGATGTAAGAATGTAAGATGTAAGAATGTCATTTTCTCATTTCTCAATTTCTCAATTTCTCAATTTCTTCATGTCTCATTTCACATTTCACATTTCACATTCTTACATTCTTACGTTTAGTTATTACACAGGACACAATAGGTGGAGCAGAGAATTAAGCTGATGACTATCCATTAAGAAAGAAGGATTCTGTTAACGTAAAAATGTAAGATGTAAGAATGTAAGATGTAAGAATGTCATTTTCTCATTTCTCAATTTCTCAATTTCTTCATGTCTCATTTCACATTTCACATTTCACATTTCACATTCTTACATTCTTACATTCTTACGTTTAGTTATTACACAGGACACAATAGGTGGAGCAGAGAATTAAGCTGATGACTATCCATTAAGAAAGAAGGATTCTTTTAACGTAAGAATGTAAGATGTAAGAATGTAAGATGTAAGAATGTCATTTTCTCATTTCTCAATTTCTCAATTTCTTCATGTCTCATTTCACATTTCACATTTCACATTTCACATTTCACATTTCACATTCTTACATTCTTACGTTTAGTTATTACACAGGACACAATAGGTGGAGCAGAGAATTAAGCTGATGACTATCCATTAAGAAAGAAGGATTCTGTTAACGTAAGAATGTAAGATGTAAGAATGTAAGATGTAAGAATGTCATTTTCTCATTTCTCAATTTCTCAATTTCTTCATGTCTCATTTCACATTTCACATTCTTACATTCTTACGTTTAGTTATTACACAGGACACAATATGTGGAGCAGAGAATTAAGCTGATGACTATCCATTAAGAAAGAAGGATTCTGTTAACGTAAGAATGTAAGATGTAAGAATGTAAGATGTAAGAATGTCATTTTCTCATTTCTCAATTTCTCAATTTCTCAATTTCTTTATTTTCTTCATTTTCTCATTTCACATTTCACATTCTTACATTCTTACGTTGAGTTATTACACAGGACACAATATGTGGAGCAGAGAATTAAGCTGATGACTATCCATTAAGAAAGAAGGATTCTGTTAACGTAAGAATGTAAGATGTAAGAATGTACTTTTCTCATTTAATGGGTTCCTGCATCCCGGCATATTTTGACTGGATGCGAAACATGGTTTGGAGCGGAATTGGGATTCCTGTGCTGGTATATCAGGCTAGAGTGTCGGGAAGGAACGCCCATTATTTCACAACTTAAAGACGAATCGCAAGATGTTTATTAATCACTTTGACATGCAGTCACTCGATGTTATTCTGGCGGCGGCACATGTCAAGAACTTCCCTGCCCCCACCGAGGCAACCCACGGTGCAATGGGGGACCCCATGTTCGGTTCGTTCGCGATCCCTGATGGTGGACCTCAGGCACAGGCGTTCCGCGAGGCCTACGTGCACGCGCTCAGGGATGCCGACCGACCCCTGTCTATCGTCGAGGCACACACATATACCTCGCCCGTCATCGTTGACTTGGACATGCGGCAGGCGGCCCCTGAGCGCATCTACACACAGAAGCACATCGAGAAGTTCATGGACGCGCTGCTGTCGGCCACAAAGTACTTTGTAGACCAGCAGCACATGGACGTCGTGATCCTCGAGAAACCAAATCCAAGACGCGACAAGAAACACGTCGGGATGTACAAAGACGGACTACACGTGGTCATGCCAAATGTCATCACGCACCCAGAGATCCAACTCGCCATCAGGGACCACTTTGTCAATGATGCGACCGAAAACATGGCGTACGGGAGCACCGTTTGCATCCCTGGACTGTCCGAAATGGATCCCGGGAAGATATATGACGAAAGCGTGATCAAACGGGGTGGCAGATGGTTTTTGTACGGCTCCAAGAAACCGGATGAGTCCCACCCGTGGACAGTCACTGCCTGGTACCAATTTGATATTGCCGCAGGCTCGGTCGCGAAACGTGACGTGCAGCAAATGGATCTCGATACACTCGTGCAGAATCTGAGCATCCGTGTGCATCCGCAGGGGGGGCACAGCCCATACACCAAACATGGTCAGGAGGAAATGGTGATCCGTGGTGACGACAACTTGTCGGAGCCTAAGAAGACTTTCGACTCGCATCATGGAATGGATGTGGAATCCCTCTACAATCTCGTGGATATACTCGATGCACATAGAGCAAGCGGATACGATTCATGGCTGAAGATCGGGATGGCGTTGAAGAACACAGTGGACACGGGCACCGACACTCAGCGCCTAGAGATCTGGAAGGCTTTTGCAAAAAAATGCCCCTCAAAGTTCTGTGACACCATGCACGAAAAGGTGTGGGCCAATCTTAAGCCGCAAAAGATCACTCTAGGGACCCTCTTCTTCCTTGCCAAGGAGGATGACCCGATGGGGTACTCCGAATGGGTCCGACAATGGGACAACAAAGAAAAAATAACAGACGTGCAACTCGACAAGGATCGCATCATCAACGACCTCAAGTTAAAGCTAATCCACTTGCACATTGACAAAATTATGTTGGATGTCGTCAACGAGAGCATCGAGTTCAAGCTGGAAAACGGGGCTAAAGGAGCCATCCACAAGAAGCAATACATGGTGGAGGTCGATGACAAATATTATGGATCGTTGATCGACAAGTTCCTAATCCACGAAGACCCGGGGTTCATCAAGAACGTACCTATCGACAAAGGACCTTACGAATGCGAGCTGCGGACCATGGATGGCAAAACAATTAGCAGTGCCATTGTGAAGAGCATCGACGTGCACATTGCATTCATGAACATTGGAAGTGACAACCAATATGTAAACGTGCAATCCATCACGTGCAACGCGTGCAAGATCCTAGACAAGCATGTCATCAACGCAATCAATAACATGATCTTCAAGGCTCAAGAGTCCCACGCAAAGAACACGTACGGCATCACGCAAAACATCTTCCTGGTCAACAATACCATCAACATTCACGTGCGGGGGAATGGAGTGGACGATGATGATGACGACTCTTTGTCGACGTCCTCCATCACAGAGATGGTGCTTGCGGAGAAGTTCCGGTACGCCGCCCCAGAATTCTTCAGACGAATCAAGTTTGTGCCAGAGGTCAAGAAGAAAGAATGTGTAGGCGACATGTATTACTGCGACCCCGCTACCAATCGCTGGTCGAACTGCAGCAACACCAAGATAACCAACGCAATCGCAACCGAGTTCAACTCCAAATTCCCTTCGGAGAAGAATAACAAGAAGATTCGGTTGTTTTTAGACACGGTGCGGGGGCGCTCTGCGTTCCTTCAATCCGTTGCATCTCTCGTCCTGGACGAGACATTCGTCGATAAGCTCGATAGCAACCCGGACCTCTTTGCGGTAAACAACGGCGTCTTCGACAGCTCGTCGAGGGACACAGTCGTGTTCCGAAACGTCGAGATGACCGACAACATTAGTAGGTGCGCAAAGTGGGATTACCAGGGGGAGGACAACCACCACCTCCAACGATGCAAGGAGGAGCTAGATGACTTCTTGAGGAAAGTCATGCCTGTGGACGAGGAGCGTGACGTCGTGCTCGCATTCTTCGCAGGGCTCCTGTCCGGTCGCCGCAAGGAGAAGAAGTTCCTCGCCTTCACCGACAAGACGTCCGGGGACAACGGCAAGAGCACACTTATGGCCCTACTGGGGAGCTTCTTTGACGAGTACGGGAGCAGCAATGGGACAAAGTTTATAACAAAGGGATCTTTCGCCAGGAGTCGTGATGACCACGACGCGGGTCTCAAGCCAATGAAGGGCGTGAGGCTACTGGTGGCCGAAGAAATGAAACCCAATATCGCGCTAGACGAGGCGTTGATCAAACGCATTGCGGGTGGAGAGGGTGTGCGTGTCGGCGGGCGCTCATGTGGCACTGGGAACTCATTCGACTTCTTGTGGCAGGCTGGAATTGTTATGGTATTCAACGAAGGCGATTGTCCCAAGTTCGACGGAGGAGACAGCGCTTTCGTCAAGAGGATGGTCGTGGTACCAATGCGATCCAACTTTGTGCTACACCCCGACCCACAGCGCGAGCACGAGTTTGAGCGCCGCGACGACCTTGCAGATGCCCTGCCAACTTGGCGGTCTGCGCTGGCGCATCTGCTCATCGAGCACTTTCGTCGACCGGGGCGCTCCAGCATCTTCGACAACTTGCCGGTCTCTATGACCGAGTGGAAATCTGGTATTGCGGACTGCGCCAACCCCCTGACCGAGTGGCTAGAGGAGGTGGTGGAGATGACGGGGGCGTCTTCGGACGCGGTGTGGATCGGGGACCTCAAGGTCCGGTGGAAAGAGTCCCACTATGGTGAAGCTTCAGTCTTCAGCACGAAGCTGGTCAAGGCGTTCTTTGTGGGCAAACAGGGAACCGAGTGGAAAGAGACTGGAAGAATCGATACGAAAGTCAAATACGGGGTGATAAGGGGGTGTAAACTTGGCGAAGTGAAGTGAAGAACAGGCCGTGCGATGGCTTGAGGTCCGGTGGCGGCTCGGCCACACATCATGCATGCCCAGTGGTAGCCGTGTGACTCGACATGATCCGCCGTGACGAGAGTGGTCAAAAAATCCACCGGGAGGGTTTTTTTCATTCAAAGCCAATATAAAACATAAACAAATGGATATTAGTATTGACTTCTTGTGCAACGGTAAGAAATCATTGCAACCTTTGATGTGGGATATGCTTGCGGCCGGGGGTAATGAATCTTGCAAGGAGCTTTTAAACACCTTCCGAGTAGCTTATGCTACCGGTCTGATCGATTACATCCGCCAGATGTGTGGGGATGATGTTTGCAACCCGAAACAGGTCGGGACTGTAAACGTCAACTACTCTTCTGACATCGACGTGAATCTGAACTTCAATGGGGAAATTCTGCATAATGATTTGGATCGCATCGTATTAATTTTCAAATCAATCAAAGATTACCATTATCAACGCTTCAAACGTAATTTCACCGACATGTTTGATATCAACATTTACGGATCTCATTTCGGCATGCTCAACAACCCCAAGAGCGCAAAAAGCAAGGAAGAGATTTACCTTATTTCTAATGATCCGCAACAACGTCTCTTTGCCATGGGTAAGTTGGCAATCATGTGCAAATGGAGCGATAGAGAAGACATGTTGAAGGCCAGAGATTTCATTAAGAAGCAGCCGACATACAACAGTAATAACAATGAGAAGTTGTACACATCTTATCTGAAAAAGTATTTCGCAATTGATAGAAATAATACGACGACTACGACGTCGCGAACCGGGGCTGTATCCGGTATAGTGAAGGTGGGTCGTATTTTCTCGATGACGAAGCTCCTTGAGAACGATGTTTACTGGTCCGTTGGTGCGTTTCTCCATATTCTTTCGGGAAGGAAGGACATTACAGAGAGCATGTATGTGGACTCGATGTTGGACAACACGGGGTTCATTGTTTCCAATTTGCGTAAAAAGCACGTTTGCAAAAAAGAGGTTTCTCCGTACACCACTGTGCTCCGGGTTGCAAAGTACATGGAGAGGGTCCTGGATGCTTACATGTTGTGTCGACATGTCAAATCAGAAGCCCACTTACAGAAATTATTGACCATGTGCTCTAAGTTGAACATTGAGAGGAAGAGAAACGATTAATAATGTAGATACGTTCGTTTCATTGTTGGGACTTAAGATGTCGAATCGGATATCGTTTTTGAAGTTTGAAAAGAAAATTGTGGATTTTGTCTTCGATCTGGTGGACAATTTACACTAGTTTTTATGAAAAACATGTGTACTCGTTTTTCGAGGAACGGACGGCGGATCATGCGAGTCACACGGCGACCATGCAGTGAAGTGCATCGTCAGTTAACACATATGTCAAGCAAGGTCTACTTATTTTCGGAAAGGAAACCTGTTCTGAGCAAACACGACGGTTACGCAGGCGACCGTCCCAGACACCAAGGCCGCAATTCCCACGATCGCTAGCAACTGTTGCTGTTGCTGTTGCTGTTGCTGTTGCTGTTGCTGTTGCTGTTGCTGTTGCTGTTGCTGTTGCTGTTGCTGTTGCTGTTGCTGTTGCTGTTGTTGTTGCTGTTGCTGTTGCTGTTGCTGGTGCTGGTGCTGTTGCTGTTGCTGTTGAATTGGTTGAGAATTCTCTGGACAAGCGGCTCCTCCGCAAGGGAGCCATGAGTTGTTCAGGCTCCGGAGGCCCAAGTAGTAATATGGGTCAACGTAGCTCAACGCGGAACGCGGAATGTTGTATCGGTCGTCGTACACGCTTGGATACGAGTAGCGTACGTTCTCCGTGTGCGTGTGGTGCGTGTTCCCTCCTCCCCCCCAACCTCCGTTGCCGCTGCCTCCACCACCACCACCATTGTTGTTTGTGTTGTTGTTGGTCACGGTGATGTTACTGGGATGTGGTGGTGGGGGGGGCTCGGAAGCGGGCGGAGGAGGCTCGGAATCGGGTGAAGGAGGCTCTGAAGCAGGCGGAGGAGGCTCTGAAGCAGGCGGAGGAGGCTCTGAAGCAGGCGGAGGAGGAACATCTCCTTCTGAAAATTGCTCTCGGATGTACTGTGAGGAAACGTTACGGCAGTTATTGGTGATCAGGGTAATCACTGACGCCAACACTACAAGAATAATGAAGATTGCTACCAACCAAAGACAGATGCCAGGGACTCCCTTGGACGAGGTTCGCGCTCGCGAAGTGACCATATTGTATGTATGTATACATTTGTTCTCAAATAATTTTGGGACACTCTACAAATATTTTTTGAGGCTTTTACGTTCCACGATATCCAATAATCCAGTCCGTGTCGTCTGCGTGTTGATGGATTTTATAAAATCGTATTGTTGTAGACACCATCGCACAGAGACGTTTCATTTATATATTCTGTTGAGTGTAAATGGATATCATCCCTCGGATTCACCACCAGCGTGGGAGGAAAAGGCAACGTCCAGAGTTCAAACTCAGAGAAGAGCTTATAAACCGCAATAGGGGCAAACACATTTGGAAATGTGGTCTACTTGAAATGTCAGAATTACAACCATACAGATGCATGAAATGCAACCTGACAATGGCAGAGCTGCAGGAACTTGGCAACACTGGAGTTTGCTCCTCGGAAATTGACTTTACAAGCACCGTGATTGCCGAGGATGGCCGACTGTTATTGGATTTAGGCACATCCATCGTCATCCGTGATTGGATAGGGTAGAGCGTTTATTTTTTCGCATCATCGTAGAGAGCGGCCAAGAAATTTGTTGGTCGCTCTCTACGATGCGGTTTGCTGGTCCCTGAACTCTTTCTTGAGGTAAAAAACTATCTTCCGAATTCGAATGTGCTTCTTTATATTCATCATCTCTTTTTAATCAGTTTTACAAGGGTCGGAGGCCTGTCCCTGACCAAGCATTCTCTGGTGAGTACGTACCATTGTTTTGCGGACACCTGTGTCGATGGATGCATGTTATCTACCACCCCAATTTTTTTTATTACTATTATTATATTCAAAAACGTACACCTAAAATGCCACCTAAGAACTCTACTCATAACTATAAACCTCAGCAGAATGGAGGAGGTATGTTCTCAACCACTGTGACCTCAAAGACGGTGCAGAAGGAACTAGCAAAGATCCCCCCAGGAGACCTCATCAACCGTATGAGCATCAACATCAACACAAACCAAATCAAGAAGACCTCAACCCTAGAAGAGCAGGATGCAATCACAAAGCTCGTGCAGATCATCGAGACAGCTACGAAGCAGAAGGATGATTTTGATAAGGCCACACGCGACTTCTATACCGTCTACGATAAGCTCAAGATTGCAATCATAGAAGCGTGCGACACCGGCCCCAAGTTGTGCGGCACCGTTAACAGCGCAATGAAGACCCAGAAGAAGAACTCGTAAATTTCCCGACAATAAAAACACACACAAAATGTAGATGCGACGCAAAAATAAACTATGCACTACACTCCCGACGCCGCAGCCGCACCCATCATGGACGCATTCTTCAAGGAACGCGAGAAACACTTCGCTACACAACATCACATCGACTCGTTCGATGACCTACTAGGAACGCGTCTAAGAGCGATCGTACGCAGCATGAACCCAATCACAATGGTTCGCGAAGACCCCAACACGAAAACCAAACACACTGTGAAGGTGTACGTAGGAGGAGACGAAAAACTCCGCCCCGATCACGACGTGCACATAGGAGACCCAACCCCGACTCTACCATCACAAGCCCGTATAGCAAACCAAACATACGGTGCGGACATCTTCGCAGACGTCCACGTGGTCTATCCGGACGACAACGACGAGACACGAGACTTCGAACGCGTGCACATCGGATTCATGCCCATCATGATCCACTCCAAAGCGTGCTCTCTAAGAGGGCTAAATCCGCACCAGTTACGAGCACGAGGAGAATGCCCATACGATATGGGCGGATACTTCGTAATAGACGGACGCGAAAAGGTCATCGTGACACAAGAGGAACGCGTCCCGAACCGACTCTACACACGACGCGGAGAGAAAATAGAATACGACAACCTCATCCTAAAAGCATTCATCAGGTGCGTGTCCACAGACGCGCGCGACGTGTTCCCACGCACAAGCGTCTTCCGAGTCATGACTTCGGGTGAAATCACAGCCACGGTCACCCACATCAACGAAGGAGCCGTGCCCGTCACAACTCTCTTCCGAGCACTCGGCATCGAAAGCGATCGCGCCATCCTCAAAACCATCTTCCACGAAGATCCAGGAGAAGAGAGAAACAAGGTCGAAATCGAATTCATGCACGCATCCATAGCCTCAGGACACAAGTCCGGAGTAAGCAGCCAGAGAGGAGCCATAGATTTCCTCATACCACGCACACGATTCAAGTCCCAACTCGACCTCAAAAGCGTCCTCACAGACGACCTCTTCCCAAATGTAGGACGCACGTTCGTGGCCAAAGCAATCGCCCTAGGAGAAGTCGTGAGACATCTCGTAAGAGCCGCTCTAGGAAAAGAACCCATGTCGGAACTCGATCACTACGCCAACAAGAGACTCATGTGCTCAGGTGCAATCACAGCCAATCTCTTCAGAGACGCGTACCTACTATCAATCGCAACAACCCTGCGCACGCTCAACGAAGAGTTCCTCACCGGACCATGGCGCGTCGCAAACGATATACACACGCTCGTCAACGAAGCCAACCTGAAAAATATATTCCAACCAAGAATCATCCGAGAAGCCCTCGTACGAGCACTCAAAGGATCGCGACGCGGCGATGACAATGCACGCGCGCCCGTCCAAGAACTCAGCAGAGTCTCATATCTAGGATACATTTCACACATGAGACGAGTAAACAACCCCGTCGACAGGAACGTCAAGATAGCAGACACACACCGTCTAAGGCCGTCGCACTGGGGAGTCATCTGCCCAGTAGAGTCACCAGACGGACCCAACGTAGGCCTCCTCACGCACCTAGCCACGCTTGTCACCATATCACTTGCCATACCAGAACCCGTCGTACAAGAAACCATAAGACCCGCCATAGACAAATACACGAGACATCTATCAAACAGCACACTATCCCCACAATCAACCGCGGTGCACTTTAACGACACATGGATAGCGATCACAGACACACCCAAGGAACTAGTCGATGCACTACGAAAAATGAGGACGGAAGACACCAGACTGAACACACTCGGCGTCACATGGGACGTGTGGAGGAACGACGTGGCAATCCGCACAGATGCAGGAAGATGCTGCAGACCACTAAGAAGAGTACAGGAAGGAAAGGTCGTACCAATCAACGGCGATCCGTCGTGGACCGAATTGATACGCAGCGGAGCGATCGAAATGATAGACGTCGAAGAAGTAGCTACATGTCTAGTGGCAATGAACGAGGCAGACGTCAACAATCGAGACCCGATCCCAGGCAGATACACGCACGCAGAGATACACGCAGGAAGCACACTCTCAATGGTAAGCAACACCTACCCACTACTTAACCACAACAACGGGGCGTACAACTCACTATGTCTAGCTCAATTTAAACAAGCGCTAGGCACGACCATGACATCCATCAGGGACCGGTTCGATACTAACACATTCCTACTACACCACGCCCAACGCCCTCTGGTAAGCACTAGCTTCGCAGACCGACTCTTCGGAGGACGTTTCGCGCACGGCGAGAACGTCGTGGTAGCAATCGCCACATACACAGGATACAACCAAGATGACGCCATCATCATCAATCTAGACGCCGTGCAGCGCGGCCGACTAGCACTCACAGTATTCGAAACCATCCGGTACGAGGAGTCAGAGGAGGAACCAGAGGACCCAAACATTCAAAAAACAAAAAACCAAATTGTGTTTGCGAACCCACAGCGTCTAGTGTCACGCGGGTACGCCCTATCAACCACTACCAAAACAACCACAAAAGAATACTCAAACCTCGACGAACATGGAATGCCAAAGATCAACAAAATGCTAAGAGAAGGAGACGCAGTTGTAGGAATGGTCAATATACCATCGACCGCAGCAAAGGAAGACGTCTTCACGGACGCATCTCAACGTCTACAATCCCGAGAATCTGACCTTCCCACGTATGTAGACGGCGTCCACTTGCAAAACATAGATCAGAACACAGCAAAAGACACCGCACTACCACAACTTAGAGCATGCAAAGTACGTCTCCGCCAGATGCGCAGCCCCGAACTAGGAGACAAACTAAGCTCGCGTTACGGCCAGAAAGGGGTTGTGGGAATGATTCTACCCGCCGTGGACATGCCGTTCTGCGCAGAGGACGGTATCGTCCCCGACATCATCATCAACCCCAATGCATTCCCCAACCGTAGGACAGTCTCGCATATACTGGAAGCCGTGCTAGCGCGCGAGGGAGCAGTCAAAGGAGCTCGCATGAACGCCGACACATTCGGAGGAGAAGACATCGGAGCCGCGCTGACCCAACTGGGTCTGCGTGAAAACGGACACGGGAACATGCTCATGCACAACGGACGATCCGGAGAAGAGGCGAAAACACGCATCTTTGTAGGCGTGAATTACTACGGTCGCTTGAAACACATGGTAGAGGACAAGTACCAGTCGCGTGCACGAGGAGCAGTCGACGCCACAACACGTCAGCCAACGAAGTCCAAGGGACAGAGCGGAGGGCTGCGCATCGGAGAGATGGAGCAGAACGCACTAATTGCACACGGACTCGCATCGTTCACACGCGAAGCGTTCATGCAGCGCAGCGATCACCACTCAACTAAGGTCAATGCCACGTCAGGAACGCCGGCGGAATGGTGGGCCGCAGCACGCGAAGACCCAGAAGGACCCGACGATGAGGCAACTGTTGAAACACCTTACACGTTCACACTCATGCAACACGAACTCAGAGCATTGGGGGTGGAGGCAGCGCTTCTCACATCCACTGATGAATTTTATTTATAGCTCAGGCTATCATTCGATGGCACACCCCCCTCCTTGTCCATACAGCTAGGGACATTTGATTGCGGAAAAAAAACGGTAATCTACTACGTTGAATCTAACAGTGTTGTCTTTTCAAGATGAAGTTAGAGATATCGGTGGGGGTCTCAGGTGTATCGATTCCTTCGAGAGTTTTTTCTGACAATTGGACAACGGCAATGTCCTGATTCTTCTTGATACTTTGAACCAACAGACAGAAGTTTGTCGAGCCCTTCTCAAGCGGTTGAATTACAATCGATAATGTAGATTGGAGCTCAGATAAGAATATGTCCGCAATTTTAGAGTTGAATCTGAAAGATTTTCTCGTTCCAGATTCCATCCCAATGTTGATTCGGCATTTCCGTGAGTATCCATACCTGTTTTGGTCATGTCCGCCAAGTATCTTGTAGAGATTTGACGGGATAAACCATGCATCCGCCTTTGCATCCTCCATACTGTTCAGGGTGACGTACATGGTAATGTACACCACAATCGACTTGATCCACTTTCCATAAGGAGCAGGAGAAGCAGGAGTAGAAGCAGGAGGAGAAGCAGGAGGAGAAGCAGGATGAAAAGCAGGAGGAGAAGCAGGAGGAGAAGCAGGAGGAGAAGCCGGAGCAGCATCGTGCGCAGCTTGCGCAGATTGAGAAGCATCATCATCAAAGATCGAGAAATCGAATTCATAAGCATCAGCATCGTGCGCAGCTTGCGCAGATTGAGAAGCATCATCATCAAAGATCGAGAAGAATTCATAAGCATCAGCATCGTGTGCAGCTTGAGCAGCTTGAGCAGCTTGAGAAGCTTGCGCATCTTGAGCAGCTTGAGCAGCTTGAGCATCTTGCGCAGCTTGCGCATCTTGCTCAGCTTGAGCAGCTTGCGCAGCTTGCGCATCTTGCTCAGCTTGAGCATCTTGCGCATCTTGAGCAGCTTGCGCATCTTGCTCAGCTTGAGCAGCTTTATCAGCATACAGTTTACTTAGTAAATGGTTCACATTGTAAGGATCATCAGCATCAGGAACTTGAGCATCGTGAGACTGAACAGGGGACCTTGATCTTGATCTTCTTGCGCTTTGAGCTTCTTCTAAATTGGTGTCTTCTTCGAAGTTGTAGGGGCTTCCAGAACCGCGTAGGTTTCTAATAGTGCCTGTGCCTAGGCTTCCAAAACTGTATCGGATTGACAAACTGTCTGGGTTTTCGAGATTTAATAATAACGAATAGTCAGACATTGTTGTTGTAGAGTTGTCATTTGGAGACTACCGATTTTCATTCAATTTTTTACATCATGTAAACGTCAAGTTTCTGCACTACACCAATATATACCAACTAAAAAACCGCACGGGACAGTACTCGTCCTTAGAAATGATGCACGTAGTTTGGAACCTCGAAACGGCTGATATCTTCCGGATGTCATTCCGGATAGAGACTCTCCGATGTCTCGCCAGATTGCCAACGCAACGATCTGCAGTCTGGATGATTATAAGGTGTGTCCCACTTTATTTGAGAACAACTGTACAACATGGAAATGCCGGATATCTCAAGACAATGCGGAGGAGGAACAATATCATTCTGCAAAAGCCTTTCTTTACCGAAGTATGTAGATGAGCTAGGAATTTCGAGATGTTCTGTCTGCAAATGCAGAGGCCCGATGATTGACTATTCGAAACAATTACAAGTCATACTAAAATGAAACCGCTTCGTGTACGGCACACCGTAATGGTGTAGCAACCCACGGGGCAGTGGAACACCGATACGATTTTGAATCAACAAATTAACGAGAATATCGTGGTTCTTTTTTAGATCACGGCTCTCCATCCTGCAGACTCCGTATCGTTCTTTTGTCGGTACTTTCGAGAGTGTCCATTGAAGGACCAGACAGCCGCACTTAAGCGATCGCCTCTTCCCCGGTACCGTGACACAAAAGAACACGGGGTCTTTGTTGATGTGCAATGCGTCATGAAAGGTAAAATCCTGCTTGGTTATTCGTGCGGGAAGATCTTGGTAGGATCGAATTCCACGTAGATCTGATCAACAGTCCATGTGATTCCGCTCATGTACTTTCCATTACACTCATATCCCCATGCGGAGTCCAAACGCCCAATGAGTTGTAAAGTGCATTTCTGAGATACGTGGATTGTATTGTCCCATGCCATATTGAAAATTACTCCGGTTGGTGTCACCAATTGTTCAGGCAGGTGCCGCCCTAATTTGATGGTGCGATCAGTGGGAGAAGGTGCAATGTGGGTAAAATCAGGGATGGCAAATTTAAGCAACATATTCTCAGCGGCTCGGATCTCTGATAATTGTCCATCATCAATCACCGATGCAGTGCCCCTGTTATCCGATGCAGTGCCCCTGTTCAAGTTCTCTACATCAACCACTGCAACAACAGTTGGAAAATGCCAATGAAGCAAATCCGGTCTATCATGCAAGATGTATACGCTTTTCATTTTACAATTAAAAATAAAAAATAAGAAATAAAATAGCATTTAAACGATCATGGGCGGCTTTGAGAACTGAAGGAGAATAAAATGAGTCTCGATATTCTCTCATTATTCCGTCGTCGACTGTAGCCGGATGTTGAGCATTTCGGTTCGAACCCACTTTATTTCCCACTTTAATTAAAAAATGACAAGGTGTGATAATAACAACCTCGCATCTAATGGGTACATGAAGGACGCTTTAGCGGTTGTCGCGTTCCTTATCGCATTGGTTGTGATCGTTGGGAGACCTCGCTCATGGTGGTGTTCGCCCGCACAGAGAAACTTGATCATCCTCGTGCTCGTCTTGTGCGGGTCCATAGACCTTCTCTTCACACTGAACCCAGAGTGGCACAACCGACCGTTCACGGGTACCGACACACCAAGCGTGTGCATCTGTTTCCAGGCCCTATCGATTATAGCAGGTATAGTGTACGCCGTAGTAAGCTGAATTGTGGATAAACTCCCACATCGCACGGAGTTTTTTCTCATGCTCATTTGAGCGCCTCAGCTGTCTCCATCTCTTGTCCACACAAGACAATCTTGCGAGGTCAGTGACAATGTTTCGCAACCAGTCAAAATAGGACGGGAGGCAGGAACGCCCATTTACTGCTACAACATCGTTTGCTGGTGTAAAATTCGCGACACCTGATCGATGTAATCCTTTCGCACGGCGCCAAAGTTGGCTCTGTCCACCTGTGGCAGGATGAGATCGACCGCACGTTCCACATCGGGTACTTCGTCTGAGTGATGCTTGGTCAGGTAATAGCATAGGAAAGGGATGGATCGCTGGTACCCGTTGTTGCAGAACAGCAGGACATTGGCCCGCTTTCCAGGCCGTCTCCTGCACTCCTCGATGAGCGTGCACAGTCGCTCGAACTCAGCGTAGTCCACAAATGCCGTATGATCGGTGTAGCGCATGAAGCAAATAGGAACGCCGTTACAACATGCCAACGCGGCCTCCGCTTTGGTGGCTCGATCGCGGTCCACCGTGTCGGCAACGAAATGCTTGAGGTCTGGGAGCATTGCGATGATCAGTTGGACACCGTTCGAGTCCACCATCTCGACCAGGTTCTGACCGGCGCTCTCCCGGTCTGTCAAGAACAGGTTCCAAATTATGTGGAGCATGCCTTTCTCCGACGCCGCAGGTGGAGGGAAAGGAACTCCGTACGGTACGGTTTGTAACAAGGGAGGTGAGGGCGCGATCGTAGGGGAGGGCGAGGACGAACTCAGGGGCTTGTCGTGCTCCTCCACTAGGGATGTCGAGGGATCCACCAGGGAAGTCGAAAGATCAACTAGGGAAGTCGAGGGATCCACCATGGCCGAGGGGTTAGCCCATTTAGAGATGTATTGCTCGATACCATTGACATCGTTGTACACTATCCACTTCCGGCAAACAACAGACGCGTTCAGGTGTCGGTTCAGGTTGCCCATGTTCGAGTATTTCTCGCCGCATGTAGGACACACGATTTCCGTAACGATTTCCATATCAATTTCAGTTTGTGTCTTGTTTACTTCGCCCCACATTTGGTCGTCCACAAAGCTCTTTGAACCACTCTGCTTCATCGCATTCCACTTCGCACACAGAGGCTGCCTGCGAATATGCTTGCGCAAGTTTGCATCATTAGAGTAGCTCTTGCCACAAGCGCTGCACTGGGAAATGCTGTACGGATCCATTCGATCTTATACATTCCATACAGGAATTTAAATTCAGATGTGGAACACGATTCAAGTTCGATGATTATAATTATCTTTATCCCCGTAAAACCGTGCCGAAATCGTCGACAACCTCCACGTACGTGCGGTAGTCCTTGTTCAAGTAAGCGTACTTGCGGAGCGTCCGCCCCTCTGCGGCGACCGAGGCGCGGAACATCTCATGAGTCCTGCTCCCGCGCACTCCCCCATGTCGCGTCATGAGGACGTACAAGTCCCTATGGAACCACCCGTTCAACACTTTAACTGCAAGGTAGTCCATGACCTTCCCCTCATTGTCGTACTTGGCAAGGAAGCAGTCGGCATAGGCCGACCCGAAAAGGGTAATACTGCATACGTGCTTCAGCAGGACGAGATGCGTGTCCGCGAGGTGCCCGACGATCTTCTCGTACACATCGATTTCTCGCCCGTGCGGCTCAACGTCAATGATCACCAAGTCGAATCTGTTGCTGCTCCTGCTTAAGAGGGCCGTCGTCGTCGTCTCATCAAAGACGTCGCCGAGGATCTCGGTCATGCCGACGCCACACGCGATCTTCAGCGACCTAGCCGCGAAACCGCACGTCTCCGGCATGGCCTTGTCGATGCAGGTGTACTCGGCAGAAGCCGCAGGAATCAGAGAGGCGATCTGTCCCGCGCTTGTCCTGCGACCGCAGCCCACGTCGATGATGCGCAGTGGCTTGCGGTCGCTCGACGCAGCAAGCCCCACCTGGTTCATGAGGGCGCTACTGAACGCACTGTCTCCCTCGTTCTTGCTGTACGACGCGATATTTTCTTCCAAAGTTGGAGGCTTCTTCGATAACGCCTCGATGACGCGGGACGTCGCGATGTACAGGACAGACTCCATGTTGCACGAGGCATGTTTCTTGACCCCACAAATCGCTCGCCCAGGTGCACGCTCATCATCCTCATCCCCTTCATAATCGACAAGTTCTGCAACGTCATCATGTTGGTCAGCCTCATGTTCATGTACAAACGATAATGACTCGACGACCCCATTCTCCATCACAAATTGTACCCCGAAAACGTTTTAGGGTTGAACATTCCTAACCCAATCTCCCGAATACTTTATACCACATTTCTAGAAATTGCCATTCGAACCCGTCGTACAAGAAAGACAAAGACACGAGACAACACACTATCCGCACAAGCAACCGCGGTGCAATTGAACGATCACAGACACAATCGACCGTCGGTCAAAGTTGTACATTAAGAATTGATTACATACAAAGTAAAGTTGTACATTAAGAATTGATTACATACAAAGTAAAGTTGTACATTGATTGGAACATACCAGTATTGACCGGTCTGAGTGCAACAAATCATGGAACTTCTCCCTGCAGGCCCACTCCACATAATCGCGTTGCATTTATCAAAAAGTGATGATAAGTACCATCGATTATGCGACGTCTCAGAGGACGCCGCGAACCTCATGTTGGTGGGAAACGTAGCGTTCACCGAGCTTAGTATTGCGGTGCAAGAGAAGCTGGAGCCTGGTGTTCGCCTCGTGAACGATTCAGTGTTCGAGAGGATGCGTATTCACGAGGGTCTTTCAGAGGCAAGCAAAGCGGATGTTCTAAAGAAGGCGTGTCGAGATCGTGGACTGATGGTTTCTGGTGTCAAAGCCGCATTGTGGAGGAGGCTGATGGAGGCGGAAGTTGTCGCTCGCCCCCCTAGAGTGTGCATCCTGTCTGCAAAATTCCGTTCAGAAATGAAGGCTATGCGCTCAGCACGCATGTGTGTGTCAACTGTCAAGGTAGAGTATCGCTTGACCGAGAGGGATCTCACGACCCTGAGTTGCGAACTCAAACGAAATCCGATGTATCGGTCAGCAGCACCGATGCGTTTATATCTTATCCGCGACGTGGCTCGGGTTGCGCTTAAGAAGCATGCATCATCATCCCATACACGTATTCGAGTCCCCGCCATCTCTGCGGATGAGCGACGTACCTCTCGGGAGACGTTGCTTTCCAAGAAGCTTGGTGACATGACGTTGGATTCCAGGATATTCTCCGTTTCTGAATCCGCATGCAGGGCCAGAGATTTGTTCGTGAATTCTGGAAGAGGGGGGGGTGCTGTGAAAGTCGCTGCAGACATCATTGCTACAAATACTCGCCTTCACATTTTGGAGAGGGCTCTCGAGGATCGAGGGTGTGAACTTCGCAGTGACTCTCGTTTGTGCACAGGTTTTGTTGAAAACGACGACGGAGATCCAGCGGACATCGCTGTATCGATGCTTGAGATGAAATTCTTTCACAACCACACTGAGTACGCTTCAATTCTAGACGATCTTTGGGAAGATGCCAGACGCGAGCGTGATGGGGAGTATGACAGCGACATCGACGAGTACGACAATTACCACCACATCGATCCTCATGAGCTGAGTTCGTCTGCCAAGTCTGAAGCCATGAAGCAGTGGGCTGATACACACGATCTTGACGATGTCCTTGACATACCTGAAAGCCTGCGACCATCTGTCTTTCATCTGAAGGCAGAGTGTATCGTTTCCGACACAAGGAAAGCGTGGCGTGCTCGCCAGCCTCGAATTCCTGTCCAAGTCCTCAATAATATCGAGACGGTATTCTACCAGATCCACAAGCGCACTCGCGATGCAGAGTCCCTGGCATCCCTGCGATCCACACTCGAAGATGCAGAGAGTGGACTGTCTGCACGTGTGGATGCCGTTTCTGTGATGTGGGATAAGATCCGTGAGTGGCCACATGCGATTCCCGGTGCGACCGTGATATTCGATACCGAGTTCAAGATTCTCAACGCGACCCATGCTACCTACATCGCTTCCGCGGAGAAGTTTCGTATCGAGAAGGAGGAGAAGGCCCGTCTCAAGAAAGAGAGAGAGGATAAGTGTCGTATCGAGAAGGAGGAGAAGGCACGTCTCAATAAAGAGAGAGAGGATAAGTTTCAGGAGAGAAAACGTATCCAGAAGATGCATAAGGCACGTCTCAAGAAAGAGATGGTGGATAAGTGTCTTATCGACGGGGAAGAAAAATCCAGTATCGAGAAAGATAGTTGTGTTTGTCCGGTTTGCAAAAAGACGTGCAAAAGTCGAGACGGTGTGAGCATGCACATGATTGACAAACATCAGCTGTACTACTAGGACACGAGTTCCTTATTGGCATCTGTAAGCGCTCAGCCACATGCACATGTAGACAGCAAAAATCCGCCGGGAAGTAGGAACGCCCATTATATCGTGCGAAGCGCAGAGGAATGTTACACTCAGAACGTTACCGTTATGTCCATAGCTGTATGTGAAGAAGAAAAAAAAATTCTAGCTCATCTAAATACTTAGGTAAAGAAAGGCTTTTGCAGAATGATATTGTTCCGCCTCCGCATTGTCTTGAGATATCCGGCATTTCCATGTTGTAAAGTTGTTCTCAAATAAGGTGGGACATAACGGTTTTTTACGCACCATTTACAAATAATGGCCCAATTCAGAATCGATTGGTTCACGGATCACCAATTCATTTCTGTACACTTCAGACTTCATACTTAATTTGAAAGAACTTGTTGTAGATAAATGCAGCAACAACTGCAACAAATACAACAACGGTCGCCCCATTAAAGTACATATTGGCGCGGGCGCGGCACGCCTGTTCGCGGGCGAGGCCCGCCTGTTCGCGGGCAAACGGCACTCCCTTGACCCAGTATGTGCCTGAATAGGGCACAACGTACATCATGGGTACATATTTTTCATCCGGCATGCTGTCTATCAATCCCTTCATAATCAAATTCATCAGTGATCCCGGCTCATCGTTAATGCTCTCCATGAGCTTTTCCTTCTGCTCATCCACCTCTGAACGCTTGGGTTGGAAGGGCTCCAATGCTTGCATGTACGCGATGTAAGTACGCTCAAGCTCGTTTACCTGCGCAAGCGACTTTGCGTTTTTGAGAGACGCCACGAGCCTGGCGTCTTCGTAGTTTGACCCCCCGGAAACAAAAGCCTTGCAATTGCCAAATGCCTCGCGGGCTGAGACGACGTTGGCATCCGTCCAAGAGATTTTTTCAGACTCCATATTTCTCCCGATACTCCTGATGGTCTTCGCAGTTTTTGTTGTTATCGAATAAATTGGGAAATTCTTTATACCTGTATCTGGCAATCAAAGCGGAAATTTGATCGACAATGCGCTGCAACTGCTCGACATTGTTTCGGACGCTTCTACCAACGAAACTGTTTTTGTCGGACAAGAAAAAGATTGGGAGAAGAAGAAGCTCGAGCTTGAGGATGCGAAGAATTACAAGGGGATGTCACGGAGGTAGCTTGTCGACTGTATCTGCCACATGCGATTCCCGGTGCGACCGTGATATTCGATACCGAGTTCAAGATTCTCAACGCGACCCATGCTACATACATCGCTTCCGCGGAGAAGTTTCGTATCGAGAAGGAGGATAAGGCCCGTCTCAAGAAAGAGAGAGAGGATAATGTTCGTATCGAGAAGGAGGAGAAGGCCCGTCTTAATAAAGAGTGTCTTATCGACCGAGAGAGGGTGGAGAAGTATCTTATCGATAAAGAGAGTTGTGTTTGTCCGGTTTGCAAAAAGACGTGCAAGACCCCAGATGGTGTAAGTAGACACTTGCTTGACAAACACATCAACATCTGATGTAAGCGCTCATCTGCTCTCACAATCGCAAGGCTTCATTCATTGCATGGAACTGTTGGGTCAAGGGAGACCGCTTCCATTTTGCAGGGATGCGGCGTGTTGTTGATGGGCTACAAAAACATGATGGTGTTCCACTGCAAAGTGGGTTGCTACACCTCTTTAAGGTGTACCCCGTACACTATAACGTCTGTCGACTCATTATACCGTTTATTGGGATGTTTCATTTTACTGTTCCGCCGACTATAGTGGAAAACCCTGAACCCTACAGTCGGCGGAACAGTAAAATGAAACATATCAGATGGAAAAAAACAAGAGGATTGGACACCAAGCTCTACGTGTCTTGCCTAACACAAGACCCAGCTGCCGTCAAGATTCACAATGGCCCTGTACTTGGGGCCAGCCGCCTCTGGATCCATCAAAAGCAAGCATACATAGGCGTGACCGGCCTTCGCAGCCGCCCCCACAAGGCCCAGCTGTCGCTAGTTCGCCAGGGCCTGAACTCAAGTTCAGCCACCGCTGGATCCCATGAGCAGCTTGCAGACATCTGAGTGACCTGCATTTGAAGCCGCCCGCAAGGCCCTGCTGTCGCTAGAGTTTGCCACGGCCCTGTACTCAAGTCCAGCCACCTCTGGATCCATCAGCAGCTTGCAGACATCTGCGTGACCTGCCTTTGCAGCCGCCCACAAGGCCCAGCTGTCGTTAGAGTTCGCCCTGGCCCTGAACTCAACTCCAGCCACCTCTGGATCCATCAGCAGCTTGCAGACATCTGCGTGACCTTCCTTGGCAGCCGCCCACAATGCCCGGCTGTAGCTAGAGTTCGCCCTGGCCCTGTACAAGGGGCCAGCCACCGCTGGATCCATCAGCAGCTTGCAGACATCTGCGTGACCTGCCTTGGCAGCCGCCCACAAGACCCTGCTGTTGATATTGTTCGCCCTGGCCCTGTACTTGAGTCCAGCCACTGCTGTATCCATCAGAAGCTTGCAGACATCTGCGTGCCCTTCCCTTGCAGCCGCCCACAAGGCCCTGCTGTTGATATTGTTCGCCCTGGCCCTGTACTTGAGTCCAGCCACTGCTGTATCCATCAGCAGCTTGCAAACATCTGCGTGACTTTCCGTTGCAGCCACCAACAAGGCATAGCTGTCGCTAGTGTTCGCAAGGGCCCTGTACTCAATTCCAGCCACCACTGGATCCATGAGCAGCTTGCAGACATCTGCGTAACCTTCATTGGCAGCCAGCCACAATGCCCAGCTGTCTCTAGAGTTCGCCCGGGCCCTGAACTCAATTCCAGCCACCGCTGTATCCATGAGCAGCTTGCAGATATCTGCGTGACCTGCATTGGCAGCCAGCCACAAGGCCCTGCTGTCGCTAGAGTTCGCCTGGGCCCTGAACTCAATTCCAGCCACCGCTGGATCCATCAGCAGCTTGCAGACATCTGCGTGACCTTCATTTGCAGCCTCACACAAGGCCCAGTTGTCGATAGAGTTCGCCCGGGCCCTATACTCCATTCCAGCCACCTCTGGATCCATGAGCATCTTGCAGACATCTGCGTGACCTTCCTTTGCAGCCTCACACAATGCCCTGCTGTCGCTAGAGTTCGCCACGGCCCTATACTCAATTCCAGCCACCTCTGGATCCATCAGCATCTTGCATACATATGCGTGACCTTCCTTTGCAGCCTCACACAAGGCCCTGCTGTCTCTGGAGTTCGCCAGGGCCATGTACTCAAGTCCAGCCACCGCTGGATCCATCAGCAGCTTGCAGACATCTGCGTGACCTTCCTTGGCAGCCAGCCACAATGCCCAGCTGTCGCTGGTGTTTGCCCGGGCCCTGAACTCAAGTCCAGCCACCGCTGGATCCATCAGCAGCTTGCAGACATCTGCGTGACCGGCATTCGCAGCCAGCCACAATGCCCAGCTGCCGCCATAGTTCGCCCGGGCCCTGAACTCAAGTCCAGCCACCGCTAGATCCATCAGCAGCTTGCAGACATCTGCGTGACCTTCCTTGGCAGCCACATAGAGAAGCTTGTTTCCATTTTGGTTCGCCCTCAATTGTAGGGCCCCCTTAACCTGTACAAGAGGATTGGACACCAAGCATACTTCTAGAAGATCGGCGCGCCCCCCTTTCGCCATCATCTCTCCAACTCGCTGTGGTGGTTGGATCAGTCCGGTAAGGGGCCATCCAGAAAATCTGTTGTGCAGAGTTTTACACACTAATACAATCTTTGGGTTGGAAGATAATAGGGCAATACGATCAAGAATGTCATGGGGAAACGTTAGGAATAACGATGATCGCGTGTGCGACTGCATGTTCTATGTACATGCATGCAAAAGCGCACAGGATGGTATAAATAAACAATGAGTTGGGATAAACCCTATAAACCCTTGGTTGCACTTGCCTGGCGGTATATGCAAGCGTTAAGCTGTAAGCGGCACTTGCCTGGCGGTATCTGCAAGCGACAAGCGGCACTCGCCTGGCGGTATCTGCAAGCGACAAGCGGCACTTGCCTGGCGGTATCTGCAAGCGGCAAGCGGTAAGAGGCACTCGCCTGGCGGTATCTGCAAGCGGTATAGAATGGGTATTCCTGCCTCCCGGCGATTCTTTTGAATTTTCAAAGCAGAAGTTAGAGCCGTACGAACGACTCACTCACTCGCCAACAAGAGATTTAGCTCTCCGAGGAATTGCGATTCCGACCAGACCAGGTTCCGAAACCAGTCAAAATCCCTCCGGGAGGCAGGAACAAATGTACTGGTGCAAATTGTCAATACAACAGATATTGTCTTAAGGAGATTGACAGAAAACATTCAAGGACATAGAAGTTACATCTTCAAAGTAGCCTGAAAATGCGTCGACAGCAGGGCCTTTTGTGAGGCGGCCAAGGCAGGCCACGCGGACGTGTGCAATGGACCTCGTGGTGGCGGGAGACGAGTCCCGGGCCCGCGCGAACGCCGTCAACAGCATGGCCTTGTACGAGGTGGCCAAGACAGGCTACGTGGAAGACTGCAAGGTGCTGATGGATCTAGTAATGGTGGAGGCAGGCAGGCCATGAGTTCACGGAACGGTCGGTTCCTCCTCCATCGTGTATTGTATGTGGTGTCCGCAAGGTTTCTACAAAAGTAGTTCAATCTACGAAAGTCCTTCTTCTTCACCTTAGCGAAGCATAACTAAATATAATTATAAATGGACATATCCCACCACAAGTTGTCCCATGGCGTCTGCAAACAATGCGCCCCCCCCGGATTGGACTCTCATACACAAAGCGATAAAGAGAGTTGTGTTTGTCCGGTTTGCAAAAAGACGTGATAGACCCCAGATGGTGTAAGTAGACACTTGCTTGACAAACACATCAACATCTGATGTAAGCGCTCATCTGCTCTCACAATCGCAAGGCTTCATTCATTGCAAGGGAGACCGCTTCCATTTTGCAGGGATGCGGCGTGTTGTTGATGGGCTACAAAAACATGATGGTGTTCCACTGCAAAGTGGGTTGCTACACCACTTTAAGGTGTACCCCGTACACTCCAGAAAGCGGTTTCATTTAAGTATTCCGTCGAGTGTACACCTGATTATCGTGATGGGCCAACGCTACATTGTAGTGCTTCAGTTCAAAAACCGCCAACAAAACACAGGCTAGTGGAAAACCCTGAACCCTACGTATTATAAGTGGTGTAAACGCGTGCATCATCTTCTCGCTTGCATTATGTCTGTCCATCAAGATGCATTCTCTCACGCGTCCATCATCATCTTCGTCGTCTTTTCCTGTGCTGACGACGTCGTTGCCACGTGAAATTATGTTTCAAATCGCCATTCTGTCTTCGAACCCCCGGATCGTCCTGGTGTGCAAAACCCTGCGCAAAGGATTCCCGGGAGCGGCCCTCGCCCAACTGATCAGTCCGCCGCATAGAGCAGGAGAGATGATGGCGAAGGGGGGGCGTGCCGACCTCCTAAAAGTATGCCTGGAGTCAGATCCGCTGCGCATCAAGGTAAAGAAGGCAGACGCCGCAGGCACCCACCCCATACCACCAAAATTTAGGGCGAACGCAATCAACAGCAGAGCACTGTGGGCGGCGGCCAAGGCAGGCCACGCAGACGTGTGCAGACTACTAATGGACCCAGCGGTGGCTGGACTTGCGTTCCGGGCACGCGCGAACGCCGACAACAGCAGGGCCCTGTGGGATGCAGCCAAGGCGGGACACGCAAGTGTCTGCAAGCTGCTGATGGACCCCGCGGTGGCTGGCCATGCGTCCAGGGCCCGCGCGAACGCCGTCAACAGCAGGGCCATGTTTGAGGCGGCCAGGGCAGGCCACGTAGACGTGTGCAGACTACTAATGGACCCCACGACGGCCGGCCATGCGTCCAGGGCCCGCGCGAACGCCGTCAACAGCAGGGCCCTGTGGGCGGCGGCCGAGGCAGGCCACGCTGACGCTTGCAAGCTGCTGATGGACCCGGTGGTGGCGGCCCCCGGGTTCAGGGCGCGTGCGAACTACGGCGACAGCTGGGCATTGAGATTGGCTGCCAAGAACGGACACGCGGACGTCTGCAAGCTGCTGATGGATCCAGCGGTGGCTGGAATTGAGTTCAGGGCCAGGGCGAAGGCTTGCAACAGCTGGGCACTGAGATTGGCTGCCCAGAACGGACACGCAGATGTGTGCAGACTACTAATGGACCCCACGGCGGCAGGTGGCCCCGAGTTCCGGTCCTGTGCGAGCTACGGCGACAGCTGGATCTTGTGTGCGGCCGCCAGGGAAGGCCATGCGGACGTCTGCAAGCTGCTGATGGCGGCCCCCGGGTTCCCGGCACGCGCGAACGCCGCCAACAGCAGGGCCCTGTGGGTGGCGGCCGCTGCAGGCCACACGGACGTGTGCAGACTACTAATGGACCCCGTCGTGGCAGGAGGCCACGAGTTCCGGGCCCGGGCGAACGCCGTCGACAGCAGGGCCTTTTGTGAGGCTGCCAAGGCAGGACACGCGGACGTGTGCAGACTACTAATGGACCCCGTGGTGGCGGGCGACGAGTTCCGGGCCCGCGCGAACGCCGTCAACAGCATGGCCTTGTGCGAGGTGGCCAAGACAGGCTACGTGGAAGTCTGCAAGGTGCTGATGGATCTAGTAATGGTGGAGGCAGGCAGGACATGAGTTCACGGAACGGTCGGTTCCTCCTCCATCGTGTATTGTATGTTGTGTCCGCAAGGTTTCTACAGAAGTAGTTCAATCTACGAAAGTCCTTCTTCTTCACCTTAGCGAAAGCATAACTAAATATAATTATAAATGGACATATCCCACCACAAGTTGTCCCATGGCGTCTGCAAACAATGCGCCCCCCCCCGGATTGGACTCTCATACACAAAGCAAAGATCAAAGATCTGGAGAGCGGCGAATTCAACTCGTTGGATCCATTCCAAACAACGCTTGGAAAATTTCAACGTGTGTTTCTTTTGATACCTTTGACCATTGTGGTATTAGTTGTATATATCTTCCACATGTTGCTCGAAATTTATATCTTCTAGTTTGCAATGTTGTATTAGCCAAGGAGGGGTCAGATGCATAACTGTTCCCATTGAATATTGTAAATTACTGAACTTGTTTTGCAGCATCTGGATGAGAATCGTTGGAATCTATCCGAATCTACAAATTAGTATAAGAATAATTTCATGTTTGAGACTAAAGAGTGAATATGGCTACTATTTCATTGTACCATTTGAACATAATGATAGTTTCGTTGGTTCGCGATGCCAGTGTGCTAGAGAGAACTGATTGGATAGAATGGATTAATCGTATATCCCGTATATACAATCATAAAATACCAAAGTCGTTGATCGAGTCTCTTGCAAAATTAAACATACCAGAGCTTGACGAGTTTGTCAAATCTCAACGGTGCGTGATGACAGAAAACAATAAAAAGAAAGCCAAACAGATTGCAGAAGTCGAAGCTAGGTACGCGAAATGGATACATAGACGTGATTCTGGAAACCAACGAGTTCATAGAGAAAGATTAGACAAGATCCAGCGTGAACTTGACGAGGCTCGCGAAAAGGCAAAATGTGCACACGATGCATATGTTCAAAAAATGGCTCCGGAGTGGGATCGGGCGATTAGTTGTTTTGTGAAACAAAGGGAGACGGACAGACTTAAGTGGATGGGGTTGTAATGTTCAGCGGTCTGACAGACTGTGTGAAATTCATTAGAAATTGTTGGAGTTTAGGGTTTTAATCCCCGCAGCGGAGCGACCGAGCCACTCGTGGATGTAGTCGGTCTCCACATACGGACTGTGACAAATAGGCGGAAAGCGTGAGAGAAGAAGGGGGATGTCACGGCGGCTTCCACATGCGATTCCCGGTGCGACCGTGATATTCGATACCGAGTTCAAGATTCTCAACGCGACCCATGCTACATGGTATTTGCAGATAAAATGCCGCAATCAGGCTGTCGACGCCACGACCTGTCCACACGTACTGGAAGACGACATCGGCCATCTCCCGAAAGACGGCACCTGAATTACCCGCGTCAAGTTGGTAGTACTCGTATCCAACGTCGCGACGGGGATTGAATCGAGGGTCTCCGGAAACCAGGAAAGCGTGGCTTTATTTGAGAAATACTGTATCTATCCTTGGAAGGCGAGACCGACATTGTGGTCGGAGAGGATCTGTCGCACTCGGGTGTTAAGTCGCATCTGCGCGTAGAAAGTGCTAGGCTTAACGACAGGATATACGATCCTCACGTCTGTCCCGAATTTGGTCATGTCGAACACAACCACCTGCACTCCACCCGCTCCATTCTCCTTGTACTTCCCTAGAATATCGGGCTTAATGCGTGTGAAGTCGACATCCGGGTAGTTCTCTTTTTTAGTGGGATTAAGAAGGTCGTTGATTATGATACGACGCACGAAGGATACGTCGGGCACGTCCTCTTTGTCCCCCCTGTTAGTGAGCTTGACATTCACATGCATCCACTTGTTTGTAGCGAGCGAGAGATTGGTCGTAACATTGTTGTATATCGTGTTGTTGGGGATGGTGATGTACGCATAGGTGTGGAAGTCCCGAACTACCGTGTGTAGCAGACGGAAGTCAACCACAATACCAATTACGTCTTTGACCTGTATGGTGTCGCCGATGCGGTAGATTGCAAAGGTTGCAATCAGCACACCCGATAAGAAGTCGCCAAGCACTCCCTGCATTGCCAGACCAATGGTTAAACCGAACGCGGTAATAATCGCAACCACACCCGTTGTGTGCAGACCCACGACCTGCATTGTCACAAACACACCCAGAATTAGAACGACCCAGAACGCCATCAAGGCGATCAGCCTGGTGAGCACGCTCCGCTTTTCATCTGTCTTAATGTTCCCCAACTCCTTTCCTGCATCGTCTGATTTTTGTAGGGTCACGGCGACGATGTCACGGTCCTTGGCCAGGACGAGTCCCCGAATACCGACCGCGATTGCAATGGTCACCACAATCATGACCATCGCAATCCCTCCGCGGGTCAATATGCCGCGACTAGAAAGATCCCACATTTTCGATTTCTTGTTGTTTACCTCCCCTTTGCCCTTAACTGAATATTTTGTCAAACGACTCAACGTTTTTGAGGCGGCCAACATTCTTATAAAGCAAATATCTTAAATTTAGATGGTGCATAAATTGTGGGACGTAGGTTGGCATGGCAGTCCGTCGAACTTGGGACAATCGCCTTCGTTGAAGACAAGAACAACGCCAGCCTGCCACATGAAGTCGGACGTGTTACACCCGCAATGCGTTTGATAAACGCCTCGTCCAGTGAGAAAGTAGTGCCATTTTTTGCAAAGTCAAGGGGGATATATATGATGAGCGAAGTGCAGAGGAATGTTTACATTGATAATGTGGCTTTTCAATTATTTGCTTTGTCCTGCTTGAATACTTAAAAGTCAAATAACGTTGACAAACCGGTCGAGGATATAATCACTCTCGGTGTAACCTAATAGTGTGCGCTATTCGCAACACCATCTATGAAGCGAACTTCTACTTAATAATCATTTTTACGAAAGCTTCCGCAGCATGTGTGATAATGGGGACAACACCGTACTGTATGCTAAATATGCGAAACACACACGATGTTGGATCATCATCGATTAACAGGATTCGACCACCACATGTAGTATGTATGCACGTCGAGTGTTGCAAAAAAATCGTGCCTAACCATCAACAATTTTACACCCCTTAATCACTCCTTTTTTGACTTTAGTCTCCATTCTTGCAGTCTCTTTCCACTCTGTTCCCTGTTTGCCCACAAAGAACGCCTTGACCAGCTTAGTGCTGAAAACTGAAGATGTCTCGTGTCCATAGTGGGACTCTTTCCAACGGATCTTGAGGTCCCCTATCTACACCGCGTCCGAAGACGCCCCCGTCACCTCAACCACCTCCTCTAGCCAATCGGTCAGGGGGTTGGCGCTGTCCGCAATACCAGACTTCCAATCGGTCATCGAGACCGGTAGGTTGTCGAAGATGCTGGAGATCCCTGGTCGACGAAAGTGCTCGATGAGCAGCTGCGCCAGCGCAGACCTCCATGTTGGTAGGATGTCGGCTAGGTCGTCGCGGCGCTCAAACTCGTGCTCGCGCTGTGGGTCGGGGTGTATCAAGAAATTTGAGCGCATAGGGACAACAACCATTCTCTTGACGAATGCGTTGTCTCCTCCGTCGAACCTGGGACAATCGCCTTCGTTGAAGATCATTACTACACCAGCCTGCCACATGAAGTCGAAAGAGTTCCCGGTGCCACACGAGCGACCGCAAACACGCACACCTTCCCCCCCCGCAATGCGCTTGATCAACGCCTCGTCCAACGCGATGTTGGGTTTCATTTCTTCGGCCACCAGTAGCCTCACGCCCTTCATTGGCTTGAGACCCGCGTCATGGTCATCACGTCCCCTTGCAAACGACCCCTTTGTCAAAAACTTTGTGCCATTGCTGCTCCCGTACTCCCCAAAAAAGTTACCCATAAGGGCCATGAGAGTGCTCTTGCCGTTGTCCCCGGATGTCTTATCGGTGAAGGCTAGGAATTTCTTCTCCTTGCGTCGACCTGATAGGAGCCCCGCAAAGAAGGCAAGCACGACGTCACGCTCATCGTCAACAGGCATTACCTTCCGCAAGAAATCATCGAGTTCATCCCTGCATCGCTGGAGGTGGTTGTTGTCCTCTCCCTGGTAATCCCAATTTGCGCACCTACTAATGTTGTCGGTCATCTCGACTTTTCGGAACACTACTGTGTCCCTCGACGAGCTGTCGAAGACGCCGTTGTTGACTGCAAAGAGATCCGGGTTGATATCGAGGTTATCGGCGAATGTCTTGTCAAGGACGAGAGATGCAACGGATTGAAGGAACGCAGAACGTCCCCTAACCGTGTCGACAAACCACCGAAGCTTCTCATTCGTCTTGTTCTTCTTATCAACCGGGAACGTGGATGTGAATGATATTTTTATTAATTTGCTGATCCTCATGTTCGAACAGTTTGACCAGCGATTGGTAGCAGGATCGCAGTAATACATGTCGCCGACACATTCCTTCTTCTTGATTTCTGGCACAAACTTGATTCGGCTGAAGAATTCGGGTGAGGCCTCCATGAACTTCTCCGCCAGCACATCCTCAGTGATTGAGGACGACGACAACGAGTCAACATCTCCCCCCCCTATGTGGATGTTGATGGTGTTGTTGACCAGGAAGATGTTCTGCGTGATGCCATACATGTTCTTCGCGTGGGAATCCTTGAAGATCATGTTATGGATTGTGTTGATGACCTGCTTGTCTCGGATCTTGCATGCGTTGCACGTGATGGATTGCACATTTACATATTGGCTTTCACTTCCCATATTCATTAATGCGATTTGCACGTCGGTGCTCTTCACAATGGCACTGCTAATTGTTTTGCCATCCATGGTCCGCAGCTCGCATTCGTAGGGTCCTTTGTCACTAGGCACGTTCTTCATGAACCCCGGGTCTTCGTGGATCGGGAACTTGTCGATCAGCGATCCATAATATTTGTCATCGACCTCCACCATGTATTGTTTCTTATGGATGGCTCCTTTCGCTCCGTTTTCCATATTGAACTCGATGCTATCGTGTACGACATCCAATAATATCATGTTATCAATGTTCAAGTTGATTAGCTTTACCTTCAGGTCCTTGATGATACGATCCTTGTCGAGTTTCACACCCAGTTTGTTGTCGTTGGTGTCCCATTGTCGGATCCATTCAGCGTACCCCATCGGGTCATCCTCCTTGGCAAGGAAGCAGAGGGTCCCTAGAGTGATCTTTTGCGGCTTAAGATTGGCCCACACCCTTTCGTGATTGGTGTCAGAGAACTTTGAGGGGCATTTTTTTGCAAAAGCCTTCCAAATCTCGAGGCGCTGAGTGTCGGTGCCCGTGTCCACTGTGTTCTTTAACGCCATCCCGATCTTCAGCCATGAATCGTATCCGCTGGCTCTATGTGCATCGAGTTTGTCCACGAGATTGTAGAGGGATTCCACATCCATTCCATGATGCGAGTCGAAAGTCTTCTTAGGCTCCGACAAGTTGTCGTCACCACGAATCACCATTTCCTCCTGGCCGTGTTTGGTGTATGGGCTGTGCCCCCCCTTCGGATGCACACGGATGCTCAGATTCTGCACGAGTGTATCGAGATCCATTTGCTGCACGTCACGTTTCGCGACCGAGCCTGCGGCAATATCGAATTGGTACCAGGCAGTGACTTTCCACGGGTGGGCCTCATCCGGTTTCTTCGATCCGTACAAGAACCACCTGCCACCCCGTTTGATCACGCTTTCGTCATATATCTTTCCGGGATCCATTTCGGCCAGTCCAGGAATGCAAATTGTGCTCTCGTACGTCCTATGTTCGGTCACATCGTTGACGAAGTGCTCTCTAATGGCGAGTTGGATCTCTGGGTGTGTGATGACATTTGGCATAAACACGTGTAGACCATCTTTGTACACCCCTAGGTGTTTCTTGTCGAGTCTTGGATTTGGCTTCTCGAGGATCACGACGTCCATGTGCTGCTGGTCTACAAAGTACTTGGTGGCCGACACGAGCGCGTCCATGAAATTCTCGATGTGCTTCTGTGTGTAGATGCGCTCTGGGGTCGTCTGTCGCATGTCCAGATCAACGATGACGGGCGAGGTGTCTGTGTGGGCCTCGACGATAGACATGGGTCGACCCTCATCCCTGAGCGCGTGCACGTAGGCCTCTCGGAACGCCTGTGCATGAGGTCCACCATCAGGTATCGCGAACGAACCAAACATGGGGTCCCCCATGGCACCGTGGGTTGCCTCGGTGGGGGCAGGGAAGTTATTGACATGTGCCACCAACAGAAGAGCATCGAGGGATGACATATAGAGTGTTTAATAAACATCATGTGACTCGTCTTTAAGCTTTGAACGAACCATTGTTGCAAGATCTTTGATGGCAATATTTCTGTTTCTGTGATATTCGCACTGTTTTGCCTTGTCCCTTGCTCCATACGTAGGTCCCTCAGGATCAAACTGCATAATTTCCCTGAATTCTGTGAGGAGCCTGGATAAGAGGACCCCCTCGTTTAATTCTTTGCTGTCTCCGATGAGGATCTCCTTGAATTTTTCTTCGATCTGTCTGTACCGCCTCTTTGACAGCATGGACTGCCCCCTTTTCATGGGGGCATCAGCAGAATCAGTTGCAGAAGTAAACGACCCTCCATTATCTTCAGTATGAGTGCCCATAATACCGGATTTGTCTCGGTGCTGGCTGTAGTAGTAGTAATAATAATGCCGTTATCGTTTTCACTTTATACCGAATCGATTGAATCGCCCTTCACGTAGCTCACTCCCCTGCACATCAAATCACACCCCCACCAGAGGAAAAATAAGGACACTAAACCCTAAACCAGCATTTGAATACTCAGCCTAATCAATTGTAACTGTAAACTATTGTAACCACTGAGAAAAATGAGATTATTTGTTTGTCACATGGTCAATTGAGAAAATGAGAACATGAGAAAATGTGATTCTTTGTTTTTCACATGGTTACAAGTTACTCAGTTACACACACATTGATTGAATCCGAATATGAAAATAAAGTCCTACCAAACACATGAAATGGTTTTCATTGAGCAGGAGTCTGCTTGATCCATATGTCCTTCTCCCCACCCTTAATAAATCCAATTGTAACTGTAAACCATTGTAACCACTGAGAAAAATGAGATTATTTGTTTGTCACATGGTCAATTGAGACAATGAGAACATGAGAAAATGTGATTCTTTGTTTTTCACATGGTTACAAGTTACTCAGTTACACACACATTGATTGAATCCGAATATGAAAATAAAGTCCTACCAAACACATGAAATGGTTTTCATTGAGCAGGAGTCTGCTTGATCCATATGTCCTTCTCCCCACCCTTAATAAATCCAATTGTAACTGTAAACCATTGTAACCACTGAGAAAAATGAGATTATTTGTTTGTCACATGGTCAATTGAGAAAAATGAGATTATTTGTTTGTCACATGGTCAATTGAGAAAATGAGAACATGAGAACATGAGAAAATGTGATTCTTTGTTTTTCACATGGTTACAAGTTACTCAGTTACACACACATTGATTGAATCCGAATATGAAAATAAAGTCCTACCAAACACATGAAATGGTTTTCATTGAGCAGGAGTCTGCTTGATCCATATGTCCTTCTCCCCACCCTTAATAAATCCAATTGTAACTGTAAACCATTGTAACCACTGAGAAAAATGAGATTATTTGTTTGTCACATGGTCAATTGAGAAAATGAGAACATGAGAAAATGTGATTCTTTGTTTTTCACATGGTTACAAGTTACTCAGTTACACACACATTGATAGAATCCGAATATGAAAATAAAGTCCTACCAAACACATGAAATGGTTTTCATTGAGCAGGAGTCTGCTTGATCCATATGTCCTTCTCCCCACCCTTAATAAATCCAATTGTAACTGTAAACCATTGTAACCACTGAGAAAAATGAGATTATTTGTTTGTCACATGTGTTACGTTACTCATTTACACACACAGTGATTGAATCCGACAATGATAACATTGTTCTCAAATAAAGTGGGACACACCGCATGGAATAACAGGGGACTCATTCGCACGTCCACACGAAAACTGAGGAAACGATGTCGATAATGGTTTTATTTGGAATTTTAAAAAAAGAGGGGGGTACTCGTCTCATACCCATGCGCTGCCTTGTTCAGGCGTGATATAGCCAAAGCCACTATCTACCTGTTCAGGATCTGAATCAATGTTAGGGACAGTGCCATCAAATGCGGAATCATCATATGCGGAATCAGCATGTGCGGAATCATCATATGCGGAATCATCATCATCATCATCAGATGAGGACTTTATGGCACCGAAGTAGTACAAATCTCGGAGTTCTCCTTTCATTCGGACTGTATAGGGCGCTTCAATGTCAAGCCACGCGAGGGTGCGAGTGGTTTTGACACCTATCGCAAAAGATGGTTCGGATACGGGTGTAGAACAGGGTAATGAGCATTCAAGGTCAAGCCACGCAGGAGCATTTCCATGTCTCCATGCACCACTTCTCCATAGAAAAGGGTTCAAATAGTTGGCAACATGTACTCTCCCTCCTCCGTCATATCCACTCAGATCGAGCGCAGAGATCAGTCCTTTCGAAGACTTACTGCAAGATGATCCAGATGATCCAGAGAAGGAGACGCTGCGAGACACTCTTGTTTCACGGCAGGACAGACGCATGCGCAATATATCAAGTGCACCCATCGCGAGACGCGGTGACACTTTCGATACATTCAGTTGTGACAACCGTCTGCGAAAGTAGTGAGAGTGTCCAGAGTCCATACCTCCGTAATAGGCAGCAGTATCAAAGCGAAGCTTGAGTGCCACCAATAGAAGGTCGTGATCACCAGACACGTCAAATGTGTCCTCACATTCATGATATGATATGTTCAGTTGTCTGGTGACAGACTGTGGGAAATTCATTAGAAATTGTTGGAGTTTAGGGTTTTAATTGGTTTGAGTTATTCATTGTTTCCGGACTAATCCAATTCAATTTTTTTGATATTTTGTGGCAGAGGCATTCATCGAGCGACCGAGCCACTCGTGGATGTAGCCGGTCTCTATATGTGGACTGTGACAAACAGTCGGAAAGCGTGAGATAAGAATGGGGATGTCACGGCGGTATCTTGTCCACTCCGTCCGTCCGTCCATCTGGGACCCAATGCCCCCCAAAAATAGAGTGGGACTTCACGAATGAACGAAGAGCATCGTGACATGCATGCGCGGCAAACGGCGCATATTCCTTGTCATATAATGGGCGTTGCGGTGACGAACAGGATGAGTGAGACAGTGACTCGCTCGATGATACAGTCGGCGGAACAGTAAAATGAAACATCCCAATAAACGGTATAAGGCGTCGACAGACATTACAGTGTACGAGTGGATGGTCCTACAAAATGGCCCGTCCAGCAAAGAAACCTCCTTTCATGACGCATTGCACATCAACAAAGACCCCGTGTTCTTTTGGGCCACGGTACCGGGGAAGAGTCGATCGCTTAAGTGCGGCTGGTCCTTCAATGGACACTCTCGAAAGTACCGACAAAAGAACGATACGGAGTCTGCAGGATGGAGAGCCGTGATCTAAAAAAGAACCACGATATTCTCGTTAACATCCTGCAATTTGTTGATTCAAAATCGTATTGGTGTTCCACTGCCCCGTGGGTTGCTACACCATTTGGTTACACCGTAAGGTGTGCCGTACACTCCAGAAAGCGGTTTCATTTTAGTATTCCGTCGAGTGTAGATGGGTTGGCGCTTCGCTTCCTCTCCCAAGCGTTTCTGAGAGAAGTCGATTCTCCATATTTTTTAGCACCTTTCCAAGCTGCAATTCATATAAAGGTGTCCCGCTTTGTTGAAGAAGACACCACCAATGACAATGTCCGAATCAAGGATACCTGATATTCCCAATGTATTGGTGGATGTAATATTGTCCCAGATATGCTGTTGCGTTGTGGAATCATTGAGACGCCTGCCCACAGGCTCCCCTTTGAAGACGGTTCGTGCGGCATTGCGCCCGCTTGTGAGCGTATGTATGTTGAGTCAGGAGAGCGCGACCTTCGTCGGCGATGACATATGGGAAACTGTTTTCCAATTGGTCTGCAGGATCTTCAGCAGAAAAGTGTGTGGAGGTGATGTGAAATGCTCGTATAGAAACGCGGTAATGCTGATTCTCGGACGCGGATGTGAGTTGTGTGACGCTCACCCGAATACTTCCAAAGTGTATTGGCAGTTTGGCAAACGCATTTGTCAGACATGTCTACGTGAAAACACTATTTGCGATTTTGCTGTCAAGAATGACCTGAAGGGGTTGGGTCCAGAGGTTGTTTCGTATATTTGTCGGGGACTGCCCTCTATCACAATTGGCATGTACAAACGATATGTCGACCTCAGCTACGACCTCACATTTCTCTGGAGCGCCGATGTGTATGCGCGTGCGCGGGAGTTCCTTATAAAGGATGCGGTTTGTTTCGGCGACAGTTCTTCTTATTGTTGCTACACCGAGCTTTGCGAACTCGCAACAGCAAAAGTAATCGCGGACAAGGAGGCTGCACGACTCTCGTGCGTCTCCCTGCGGAAGGCATCGTTGGATGAATTGTATGACCACATCATGTCGTCTCAAGATCTTGCACATGTGTTCAAGTGCTGCGCAAGTGTGGTGCCCAAGGGTCAGCTGCTCGACAAGCTGTTGCCCAAGGATCAGTTGGTGGTGTCATGCACAACATCCGATATCCTTGGGGTTACGCACGCTCTGCTCAACCGCAAGCTTGCCGGCTTCATTACAAAATTATGCATCGATCTCAAAGACCTGCCACACGAGGCCATCATTGCACATGCTGACGCGATATCTGTTGCCGTGATGGCTGAAGTTGCTGCCGCTGTGGGCGATTCCCCCAAGCTGACGCATGCCGTGTTTTCACGCAAGTATGGAGATGCCATTAAGCAGGCATGTATCGCTTCACAAGATGCTGAATTCGCAAGCAAGTGCACTGCATGGTTTCTAAAATCGTGAAAAGAATATGCGTGCGTGATTGGGACTCGATGTTCCGCGGTGTGTTCGAGAGACGCGGATGCACGTGGTCTCGTTACCTTTACCTATTTCACAATCTAAGTGTTGCGCATCGACGTATTATCCTGGATCAACCCAGTGCACACGGTGTGTGTTGCAGACAATGTAATAAGGAGTTCAAAACAGTTTCGGACTTGATCCATCATGTGAAGGGTTCTCCTGTTCACCGCCCCTACAGTCAACGGAATACTTAAATGAAACATCAAAATAAACGGTATAAGGAGGCGACAGACGTTATAGTGTACGAGTGGATGGTCCTACAAAATGGCCCGTCCAGCAAAGAAACCTCCTTACATGACGCAATGCACATCAACAAAGACCCCGTGTTCTTTTGGGCCACGGTACCGGGGAAGAGGCGATCGCTTAAGTGCGGCTGGTCCTTCAATGGACACTCTCGAAAGTACCGACAAAAGAACGATACGGAGTCTGCAGGATGGAGGGCCGTGATCTAAAAAAGAACCACGATGTTCTCTTTAACATCCTGCAATTTGTTGATTCAAAATCGTATTGTTGTAGACACCACTCGGTCCCCCTCCGGTGGTCGCGACAACATTAGGTTACACCGCAAGGTGTGCCGTACACGAAGCGGTTTCATTTAAGTATTCCGTTGACTGTAGACGGGTGTGTCAGCTGTTTTTAAGTGGAAATTGGGAAGACCATTTCCGCACAGGAAAGAGAGAGAGAGAGTCGGGGACGAGGTGCCGCAGACCCAGAGGATTCAGAGGATCGCGTACAAGAGAGGTCACAAAGATGCTGTACCGCTTCTGATAGAAATGTGGTATGAACACAATGGTAAGTTGTATAAACCCTAACCCCACGGTGGGGTTTAGGGTGCCCAAACGGAGTATAAATTCTGGGAACAGGTTCGACAACACAGTAAACTCTCAACTCTCGACGATATGTTTCAACAGGTTGACAACTTCGAGTTCACGAACACGTCCCAGCTGTTTCGCTACCACTTGTGGTTCAACGGAGGACCCCTCAACGATCATTTGGAAACCGGTCGCCCCAAAGATGTGTGCTCCAACATGGGTTTCGCTGATCACTACAAATTCATGAAAGAGACGAGGGATCTCCTCAAGAGTCACAGCAAAACGTCGAGCCCCTACCACCCTCGGTACCTCGAGTTCATGGTGCACGAGGCGACTGTCATTCTGACGAAAGCTCAGAATGACAGTACACTACTGGTCAACGATATGCCTGGGTTCGACGACACGGTCCAGCACATCCGCTACTACTTCTGGATGAGAGACTTACCCATTGATGTACTGGAATGTACGGAGTTCGAGCCCCTGGCCATCGCCCTGGGTTACACTGGGCTCAACCACTTCGTTCGACAGTCCAGGAAACTAATGAAAAAGGACAGCAAACCGAATAGCAACCTCCGTCAAGCCTACCTCGATTTCATGGTGTACGAGGGGACTGTGGTGCTAGAAAAAGCTGAAGCGATCCGTTCACTTCAACTGTACTTCCGAAAGGGGCCCACTTGCGAGTAATCTTCTGGGCTTCTGGTGCAAAGCGCTGGATGACACTGTCAATCCCGCGGATCCCATCAGAGATTCCAGATTGTCCAAGTATGTCCGCGACCCTGCTTCTCATTTAGCTATTGTGTCACTGAATTGAGCAACACGTCTACAGTCGGCGGAACAGTAAAATGAAACATATATCAGATGGAAATAAATGTACGACATCGCCGTTAGAAAATTGGCGTTAAGAATGGTCGCTGACTTGGGTGTGTTTAAAACTTCTGTGTTTACGAACATCAGTCGTTCTACTCTGTGGAGGTGGAAACGCTTTGGTGTAAATCGAAAACGACGTGAATTTGTAAGCAAACTTTTTGAGACGAACAAAGAGTTGTTGAAATTGTTTTTATTGTCAACTCAATGCACAACCGCAAGAGGTGTTGTTGCATTTTTCAAAAGTACTCACAATTTACGATTATCAACTAAAACAGTGTATCGTTTCATAAAACTCATTGGTTTTACAAGAAAAAGGAGCAAACTCCGTGGACAGTGTAAAGGGGACTTAGTTCCACTTGTCACTGAATTTTGTAGTAGATACAAGGATACAATCAATGCTGGGAAAATTTTAGTATCAGTTGACGAATGTGGGTTTAGTGAGCGTCTCAAGCCACATTATGGGTATTCCCCTGTAGGAAAACCTGTTATCGTTAAAACTACTGGTGGGTGGGTACCATAGTTTGTTGATGGCAGTTTTTTCAGATGGTAGGAAGGAGTTCGTTGTGAAGAAAGGATCTGTGAAGAAGACGGACTTCGCTGCATTTATTGACTCATTGAGTTTGTGCAATAATTCAGTAGTAATAATGGACAACGCCAGTATCCATAAGAACTTGGTCCTCAGAAGCCCCGTAAATATTTGTTACACTCCTTCTTACAGTCCAGAATTCAATGCTATTGAGCTGTTCTTCGCTAAGGTGAAGAAGGACTTTCGTCGATTGAACTATATACCAAACGATACAAAGACGCACGTGTCTGATATGATTTCCTTAGCATTCAGCAACCTCACTGATAAAATCATTATGGGTTGTTTTGACCACGTATGGAACACGTATGTGATGTTTGTATAAAGAGTTCTGTGATGTATAAATTATGTAAGATGGCAACGAAACCTCCGACAGTCGCGAAATTGAAGGAGCTACTAAAATTGGCCGAAGGCTCATGGAGGGCGACCTGCCGATTCCTAATATGTACGATATGAAGGATACCTACTGGAAGGATTGGCTAAGGATCGGAGTTGACGGTGTCTTCCCAGATGAAGAGAGTAGAATATCATACGAAGCCGTGAAAGACGTAATCGGAAAGGTGCTTGGTAGCGATGAACCTGACTACATCAACTCCTACCCTATCTATTTCGACCAGGTTTTGAACTATGCCGGTCACACATTGAGCACTGTCGTGTCGAACAACGCATGGGTTCCTTTGGTACCTCGTCTGACACGCCTCACTAAGGCTACTTTGAATGCACTGAAAGCTCCGAAGACCATCCGTGTGTACGACGTGATGAGGGTTATCCAACAAGAAATACAGGAGATGGAATCTTGGCCAGAGTCTGTTCAGGAGCATGTCCGTGAAGTTCGAGTCAGGCTGAAAGTTCCAGATGGAAGTCGACTTTATGATGACTATGGCAAAGACATGGACTTCCCGACCATGGTCCGGTTCAATTATTGGATGCAGACACGGTTGGAGTCTATTGGTGCACGTCGTATCCGGTTGATGCCCATCTTTAATGTCCAACGGGCGCATGTCCGCCTTGACATGAAGACCCTCGTGAACCTATTCAGGCACGTGTTCCCCAAAGACCCAACCATCGTCGAGCTTTCAAAGTGGAAAGATGTAAAGGATCCCGACCGCTTCATGTTGCCTCTGAAGCCTGCAGTTAAGAAGAAAAAATCATGTGGTCCTGGTGAATGGGAGGCATACAAGTTGGCCCAACAGAAGTACGATGCTGACGTTAATGATATCAAGGATACTGACGAGTACAGACATGCAAAGGGTAGGTATGACACGCTCGTGAACGCCCGAAAAACAGTCGCAGGTTCCTTCTTCAAGAAACCACCTGTCAAGACGGGGTGGGTGTTCGATTGTAGCATCTGTACTGACGGAGTCTCATTGAGCATGCAGTACAGCAAGACAGTACAGGTTCGTGTATCCGATCTGAAGAAGACAAGTAAGAGGTCTCGTGACGATGAAGGTATGAGCGTCTCAGAACAGTATGACCATAAACTCAAAACGACATTGCCCGATATGGGTATCGTCGTTCTGGGTGTGGATCCTGGTAGGAGCAACATCGCTACAGTCACGTATCTGGCAGACGACAAAAGCAAGACATGGAAGCTTACACGCGGAGCTTTTTACCACAAGTCTGGTATCAAGAAACAGAAAAAAACAGCAAGAAAAACGTTTCTCAGACATGATTCCTAGATGGGAGTCTCTTCGTGAAAATGGAAGCAGCGTTGAGTACATCCAGGACAGATGATATCTCGGCTTACTTGAAAAATTACGATACGTTTTCCGACGAGTGGTGGAGGATGGCACTCCTTCGCAGAGAATCCCGAGACAACTTTCAGAGGTACATTGGCAAGCGCAAGGCTATGGACTCATTTTGGGCAGGGATCAAGCGCAACATGAAGTTGGATCATCCTGACCTGAGGGTTCGCGTAGCATATGGTTCTGCAATCACGACTTTGAAGGCTACCGGACCAGGAGAGGTAGCTGTGCCTACGGGATCTATGTTCGCTTCCTGCAAGCGCCTCTTCAAAGAGGAGGTTCATGTGACAGATGAGTTCAAGACGACTCTCATGTCTTGGGAACCGGGGTGCCAAGAAGGAATGTGTTTACAAAATTCCAAGTGTCCAAATAACCACGGAAGGGCAGATTCGTCTAGGTTACGAGTTGTTGGGTCACACCCCATTGAAGGGAGACTCCAAATGTCTCTTATCGCGACCAGTTGGCGGTGAGGGTGTACTGCACACGTAAACAAATCCAAGAAAAACACAGGAGGGGTGGCTTAGCCCCCTCTCTTGTCGACAACAACTCGATCAAGCGGTACCCTGAGGTACGAGGACTGCGATTCTCTCCAGAAACCAGCACTTACTCGGACCGGGACCGCTCCTCTGCTCTCACAATCGCAAGGCTGCACTGCATGGAACTGTTGGGTCAAGGGAGACCGCTTCCATTTTGCAGGGATGCGTGATGGTTGATGGGCTACAAAAAAACATGATGGTGTTCCACTGCCCCGTGGGTCGCTACACCATAAAGGTTACACCATAAGGTGTACCGTACACTCCAGGAGGCGGTTTCATTTTAGTATTCCGTCGAGTGTAGCAACAGTACTTCCATTTATTTTTAAATTTGATTTAACAACGATGATTAAATGATGCTGCTCCATGATTTCCCTCTCTCTCTCCCTGTCTCACACGCAAACGTCGATAAATCTCGATAGAATGAATGTAGAAACCACCCCCATCCAGCAATCGACCCCACGCAAACTGCGGATCACGGTCAAATGTATTCATACACATGTAGTCAGTCAATGTTCAACGTCAGAAACTCTCTGTTCAGTCGGCTTCTGCACACTGAATAAGCAGGGTCAACGATAACCTTTCCTCCACACGCGCTGGATCACGCGAACGCGTCGGTCTACCTCGACTGCCGCATCTTCTACAATCACCCTTTGCATTTTTCTTCGATTCTTATTCCACCTGATAATTTTGAACGGATCCGCCATCTTCGCCATAGCGTGCGCAGGGTACGCGCGGTACTCGTCTAAAATTAAACAAATTACTGAATACCGTTCCTTTTTTTTCAGCTGTATCAGAGCGGTGTCTTTGCTGAGTGCTGCCACGACGACGAGATTGCGTTCTCTCTCGGATGCCTCGAAAAGCGACCACATGTCGAAAGAATCTATAGGTTTCTTCGCGTCCACCGTGCTTTCTAGGATGGTTTCCGCTTGGCTCTGATTTACGACGGTCGTTGTAACGTCTCTTACAGTTGTTGCGGTTCTCAAATCAAGTGAAAATCTCCTTATAATGAATCCTCGAAAAGCTTTCAGGTCCCCTTTACACTGTCCACTGAGTTTGCTCCTTTTTCTTGTAAACCCAAGTAGTTTAATGAAACGATACACTGTTTTAGTTGATAATCGTAAATTGTGAGTGCTTTTGAAAAATGCAACAACACCTCTTGCGGTTGTGCATTTAGTTGACAATAAAAACGATTTTAACATATTATTGTTCGTCTCAAAAAGTTTGCTTACAAATTCAAGTCGTTTTCGATTCACACCGATTCCACCTCCACAGAGTAGAGCGACTGATATTCGTAACCATACAAGTTTTTAACACACCCAATTCAGAAACCATTCTTAACGCCAATTTTCTAACGGCGATGTCGATAACATATATATTTTTCATTTTACTGTTCCGCTGACTGTAGAGGAGTGTCAACTCACTTGATCATGGGTACCCGATGTTGTTCGCTTGAGCAAACTGAACACATTTCTGAAAAAGGAGCCTAACCTGCTGTCTCTAGAGTTCTCCCGGGCCCTAAACTCAAGTCCAGCCACCTCTGGATCTATGAGCAGCTTGCAGATATCTGCGTGACCTTCCTTGGCAGCTTCCAACAATGCACTGCTGTTGACAAAGTTAGCCCTTGCCCTGAACTCAATTCCAGCCACCTCTGGATCCATCAGCAGCTTGCAGACATCTGCGTGACCTGCCTTGGCAGCCTCACGCAAGGCCCTGCTGTTGCTAGAGTTCGCACGGGCCCTGTACTCAAGCCCAGCCACCTCTGGATCCATCAGCAGCTTGCAGACATCTGTGTGACCTGCCCTGGCAGCCGCCCGCAATACCCCGCTGTAGCCAGAGTTTGCTTGGGCCCTGTACTGAAGTCCAGCCACCTCTGGATCCATCAGCAGCTTGCAGACATTTGCGTGACCTTCCTTGGCAGCCTCAAACAAGGCCCAGCTGTAGCAAGAGTTCGCTTGGGCCCTGTACTCAAGTCCAGCCACCTCTGGATCCATCAGCAGCTTGCAGACATTTGCGTGACCTACCCTGGCAGCCTCCCACAAAGCACAGCTGTCGCTAGAGTTCGCCTGGGCCCTATACTGAAGTCCAGCCACCTCTGGATCCATCAGCAGCTTGCAGACATTTGCGTGACCTTCCTTGGCAGCCGCCCACAAGGCCCTGCCGTCTCTAGAGTTCGCCCGGGTCCTGAACTCAATTCCAGCCACATCTGGATCCATCAGCAGCTTGCAGACATCTGCGTGACCTTCCTTGGCAGCCGTCCACAAGGCTCTGCTGTCTCTAGAGTTCGCCCTGGCCCTGAACTCAAGTCCAGCCACCTCTGGATCCATCAGCAGCTTGCAGACATCGACGTGACCGGCCTTGGCAGCCACATAGAGAAGCTTGTTTTCATTTTGGTTCGCCCTCAATTGTAAGCCATTAACCTGTACAAGAGGATTGGACACCAAGCATACTGCTAGAAGGTCTGCGCGCCCCCCTTTCGCCATCATCTCTCCAACTCGCTGTGGTGGTTGGATCAGTCCGGCAAGGGGCAATCCTGAAAATCTTTTGTGCAGAGTTTTGCACACTAATACAATCTTGGGATTGGAAGAGAATATGACAATACGATCAAGAATGTCATGGGGAAACGACGTTAGGAATGGAAACGATGATTGCTTGCGTGGCGAATGCATTTCGATGAACATGTGTGTCAATCTACAGTCGACGGAATACTAAAATGAAACTGCCTCGTGTACTACACACCGTACGGTGTAACCTAATGGGTCACCGCATTATACCGTTTTTTGATGTTTCATTTTACTGTTCCGCCGACTTTAGAGTGGTCTGGTATGTCGTCTTGTGGACGATTGATATCACATGGCTACCACTCTCGTGACGGCGGATCCTGTCGAGTCACATGGCTACCACTCTCGTCACTGCGGATCCTGTCGAGTCATTCACATGTAGACTTCATGATCAGCTCGTGCGTTTCCTTTGCCGCGTGGTCTTCATGCAGGATGCGTTTGATTTCTTCGTGTATTTTGGCGTACTTGATTTTGGACATGTCCGGGTACGACGACCGATGAGGACATTATTTAATTTTATTCTCAAAAGTATTTAGAATATGTTCAACCAAACATTTGACGCAAGCACAGCACTGTCAAGTATTTTCTTATGGGTTTTGTACGGACACCTGTCCCAAACTATTAAACTGTGATCTGCAACGCATTATGGTTTCGCATCCATTTGTGTGCATTTGATTGGAATCGCTACATTTTTCTTTCTTTTTACAATATTGGACCCAAGCAACAAAAACCACATATCGATTGTATGGTTCAAGACTATATTTGTATACACAATATTCATTATAATGACCAAGTCAAAGTGGTACTTTATTGCACCAATATTAGGACTTTGTTGATAGACCAAACACTAAAAATCACGTAGCCATCCAAACAGAACGCCGGTGTGACGATACAGATATAATTACAAAAAAATGCAAAAAGATATCAGCAATATATAGTCATAATTATTCTATCATTGATTTTCATCGGAGCCGCGCATTATATGTATCTGCAACGCATAGAATACAAAAACGATTTTTCGATGACCAAATTTTTCTTTGGAGTACACAACTTGCAAAACTAAAACACCGACGTACAAAACATAATTGTCATAAAACGCAGAAAACCAATTCATTCAATCTTTGTAACCGATACTGTCTTCAGTCGGCGGAACAGTAAAATGAAACATATATATCAGATGGAAATAAACGACATCGCCGTTAGAAAATTGGCGTTGTAACATGCCTTCCAAATAGAGAGAATCATGTCACACACAAACAACCTCTAAAACATATGTGGTTTGAGCTCAATCTGGACAGTTCCATGCATTTGATGCGTTATATATATGGATTTTCATTATGTTCTACGCCGACATGCATTATAACTACACTCGACGGAATAAGTACGGGTTTGGCATCTTCCCCTCCCCCATTTTCTGACTTAGGTGTTAAAAACTTCTGTGTTTATTGGTTTTACAAGAAAACAAAAACAACACTTATTTTTTTGGCATTTTGGCATGTTGGTTTAAAATCTCAACATATAATATATGCATGTCATGGAAAATACCATATTTGTTAACAATAATACTTGGGACTAGTTGGCTCATGCACAAGCATAATATTACCATTAAATGAACAAAGCATTCTCGACCAAGTAAACGATTATAGAAGAATTCACTGCTCTCCACCAGTTTTCATTTAATCCAGCAATTTCAATATCCGCACAAACATGGTCCGATTACCTTGCGAAAGAAAATAAGTTCGAACATAGCGATTCAGGTCGATATGGAGAGAACCTTGGTTTGTTTTCGTTTTCAGCTTTAAATACCATAAATTTAACGCATTATTATACCAGGTCGGTAAGTTTGTGGTACGATGAAGTTGACTTCTACGATTTCAATACGCCCCGTTTTTCTCCATCTACTGGTCATTTTACACAATTAGTTTGGAAAGCTACCACAGAAATCGGAACCACAACATTCACCATCACCATCTCCTCTACCCCCTATCAATACTCCAAAGAAGGTGAAGAAGGTCAAGAAATCGACCACGCACCACAACGAAATCGACCAATCACCACAACATTCACCACAAAAATCGCCATCACCATATCCTCGACCACAACAATCTCCTAGACCACAACCGCGACCACCAATGTCTCAATCTCCATCACCATCTCCTCTACCCCCTATCAATACTCCAAAGAAGGTGAAGAAGGTCAAGAAATCGACCACGCACCACAACGAAATCGACCAATCACCACAACATTCACCACAAAAATCGCCATCACCATATCCTCGACCACAACAATCACCATCTCCTAGACCACAACCGCGACCACCAATGTCTCAATCTCCATCACCATCTCCTCTGCCCCTTATCAATACTCCAAAGAAGGTGAAGAAGGTCAAGAAATCGACCACGCACCACAACGAAATCGACCAATCACCACAAAAATCGCCATCACCATATCCTCGACCACAACAATCACCATCTCCTAGACCACAACCGCGACCACCAATGTCTCAATCTCCATCACCCATACAAATTAATGAGTATATAAAGGTGACAACCCGTTACCCTTTTTCACAAATTCCATCTCCGGACGAAATTGCAGTAACTTACGTAAATGATACTCTTTGTCCAGCATATATCAACCTACTAAATCGCGAAGAAAACATGATACAAAATACTTGTAAAGTACAATTGGTATCATCCACTGCTGTATACTATGGGTCTTGGGGTGTACGGTATTAGTTATAATCGGTTTAGAGAGATGTTACAAAGTTCGTATTTTACAACTGAAGCAAAGTTACCATGCGGTTAGCACGGTCGCTGTGTATAACGTATCAACAAATGATTCATTCAGATATGCCGCCAAATCGGAGAAAAAACGTTTGTTTTTTTAACTGCATTAAATTTGAAAGATATAACTTGAAAACCAGATACAGGCCAAGAATGATATGCGGGAAGACGAACGAACGCCCCGTCACGGCGATCTTGGCGGAACTCCCCCACGTTTTTTCCGCATTCTTGTCTGTCGTTTTTTTTCGAATGAATTCCCCCCCCGCGTCCCTTGAGATTTGAGGTAACTTAAAGTTTCCACCGTTTTCATCGGCACATTCTTCTTTGTCGAGGTCATTGCAAAATTGCGTGGAAAAATAGGGTGTTGGAATGTTCAAACAGGATCTCCAAAAAACACAGGACTTGTAAGGCAAGCGGGCATTCCAAAAAAAAATAAGGGTGGGGCACGGTTTATGATTGCTTATATGGTGCAGTTCCACCATGGGGAGAACAGCAAGGTTTGTTTGTTAACGTTGAACCTGAATTTGCAACCATCAAACATCCACATATTTTGCTTTTACAATTAACCCCCACCCGCCCGGAATTCTTTTGCGGAGGACAAGACATATTTGCAAAACTGAAGGTGAGGTATGAGGTAGGCAGGAAAATAATTGATACAACAGCGCAATCTTTTGTAGGGCAGATTTAAAGAACGTTCATTATTTTATTTCAGTCCCGCTGACTGTAAGGCAGGTAAAGAACGGTGGAGAGGAACATTCATGTCCGAATGCCCTGTGAGGCCCACCAGAAAACGGAATCCCATCGAGAGTCAGAGATTCCAGGTGCTCCCGGGCACATATAAGAAGGCGTTCTGCCTTCCGGCCGATTTTGAATGGGTTGCGAAAATGGTTATGGAGCGGGAGAATTGTGATTCATCGGTAGGCTGATGTCTCAAGCTTAGCTCTTAAATTCACGATAGAAAATTTTTAAAAAAAATCGGGCCGGAGACAGGGAACGCCCATTCATTATATATATGGAAACTTTGTTGTGATAATCTCTCTGTACAAGGGGATCACTATTTAGTATTTTTCTTTGTACGCTGACTGTAGCAGCGTAAAGAAAAAACGTTGAGGAAAACATTTCTCAGAAATTGACCACCAACACACCCCATGCCCTTGAGCCCCAAACAGAAAGAAACGAATCCACATCGAGAGTCAGAGATCCAGGTGCTCCCGAAAACATAACAAACAGCCCCTCCCAATTTAAGGACATCCGAGGAGGATGCCTTCAGGGGATTCGTCCCTGCCTCGCGGACTCAATTCCAGCAACCGTGGATCCCTTGACAGCTTTGCAGACCCTCTGCTTGACCTGCCTTGGCAACCTCCCCCCAAAGCCCAGACGGTCGCTAGAGTGTCGCCCGGTCCCTGAACTCAAGTTCCGCCCACACTGGTCATAAGCATCTTGCAGACATAGCTGACCTTCCTTGGCCCCGCCGACAGGCCCCTGCTGTCGCTAGAGTTCGCCCCGTGCCCTGAACTCAATTCCAGCCACTGCTGGATCCATAAGCAGCTTGCAGACATCTGCGTGACCTGCCTTGGGCAACCCTCACACAATGCCCACTGGCGTTCGAGTTCGACCGCGCCCGCGCCCCCGTTCCTGAACTCATTGCCAGCCACAATCTTGATCCTAAAGTCAGCTTGCAGACAATCTGGTGACCAAGCCTTGGCAGCCGCCCACAAGACCCAGCTGCCTCTATAAGTTTTCGCACCTTCCGAGCCCTGACTTGAATCCAAGCAGCCAACCTCTGGATCCATGAGCACTTGCAAACATCCTGCGTGAACCTTTCGTTTGGCAGCCGCCGCATCACAACCCTGCTGTCTCCTAGAATTCGCCCTGGCCCTGACTCATTCCACACGCCCATAGCCCCTCCGCTGGATCCTGTCGCTTGCAGCCATCTTGGTCTGGCGTGACCTGCCTGGCAGCCTCAACACAATGCCCCTGGCCGTTAGAGTTTCGCGCCGTTTCCCTGACACAATTCCAGCCCTCTGGATCGCCTCAGCATCTTGTCAGACATCTGCGTGACCTATGCCCTTGTCAGAGCCACCCACAAGACCCAGCTGCCGCTAGTGTTCGCCTCGGGCCCTATACGCAATCCAGCCACCTCTGGATCCATGAGCAGCTTTGGCAAACTCTTCTGACTTCTCGTTGCAGCGCCTCCAACAAGACCACCGCTGTTTCTAGAGTTCGCCCTGGAGCCCTGAACTCAATTCCGCCAACCGCTGGATCCATCAGCAAGCTTCAGACATCTGAGTGACCTGCCTTGGCAGCCAGCCACAAGGCCCTGCTGTCGCTAAAGTTCGCCCTGGCCCTGAACTCAATTCCAGCCACCTCTGGATCCATGAGCAGCTTGCAAACATTTGCGTGACCTTTCGTTGCAGCCTCACACAAGGCCCTGCTGTCGCTAGAGTTCGCCCGGGCCCTGAACTCGATTCCAGCCACTGCTGGATCCATTAGCATCTTGCAGACATCTGCGTGACCTGCCTTGGCAGCCTCACACAATGCCCTAAGCTGGCCGTTATCGTTGGCCCTGCCCTGAACTCGGTCCAGCCACATCTAGACCATCACCTCTTGTCAGCACATCTGCCGTGACCTTCCCTTGCAGCCACCCCCAGACCCAGCTGCCGCAGTGTTCGCACCAGTGGCCCCCTGAACTCAGTTCCGCAACCGCTTTGGATCCATTCACAGCTTGCGACATCTGCGTGACTTCGTTTGCAGCCGCCACCAAGGCCCTGCTTTCTCTAGAGTACCCCTGCACCCTGAACCAATTCCGAGCCACCGCTGATCCATGAGCATCTTTGCAGACATCTGGCGTGACCTTCATTTGGCAAGCAGTCCACAATGCCCAGCTGTCGCTATAGTTTCGCAAGGGCCCTGAACTCAATTCCAGCCAGCAGCCACGCTGGAGTCCTCAGCAGCTTGCATACATCGTGCCGTGACCTCATAGGGCCGCCGCCTGCAAGGCCCTGCGGGCGCTAAGTTCGCCCTGGGCCCTGTACCATTCCAGCCACCTTCTGGATCCATCATCAGCTTGCAGACATCTGCAGTGACCTTCCTTGGAGGCCACATAGAGAAGCTTGTTTTCATTTGGTTCGCCCTCAATTGTAGGGACCCCGTTCACCTGTACAGAGGATTGGACACCAAGCTACTGCTAGAAGGTCGGCGCGTCCCCCTTTCGCCAACATCTCTCCACCTCGCTGTGGTGGTATGGATCAGTCCGGTAAGGGGCAATCCAGAAAATCTGTTGTGCAGAGTTTTACACACTAATACAATCTTTGGGTTGGAAGATAATAGGGCAATACGATCAAGAATGTCATGGGGAAACGTTAGGAATGATCGCGTGGGCGAATGCATGTTCGATATTGTACAATGCGTGCAAGCGCACAGGATGGTATAAATAAACAATGAGTTGGGATAAACCCTATAAACCCTATAAACCCTGGGTTGCACTTGCCTGGCGGTATCTGCAAGCGGTACAGAATGGGTGTTCCTGCCTCCCGGCGTTTTTTTAAAATTTTCCAAGCAGAAGTTAGAGCCGTACGAACGACTCACTCACTCGCCAAACAGAGATTTAGTTCTCCGTGGAATTGCGATTCCGACCAGACCAGGCTCCGAAACCAGTCAAAGCGTTTCCAACCAGTAGCTCTCCCTTTGGTGAGTAGCCAAACACGTCTCTCGTATGTCTTCCAAATGAAGTTTCGTCGATCGATACAAAAGTCCTCCCTTCCTCTTATAACCGTTCCCTTTGGCTTATGAATGACGTGGTTTTCTCATATAAGTTATCAGGCCTGGAGAAGAACTTTGCTTTTTTCTTTGTGAGCCCAAGCCTTTTTATCACAACGCGAATCAATTCTTTTGATACCTCAAATCCGAAAGCATCCTTTACCTTATGACGAAGAACAGCAAGAGATGCTTATGGATCTATTTTTAATGACGCCTTTAAGAACTCTATGACCACATCCGATTTTGAGGTTTATCCGGTTTTGTACACTTTTTTAGTGGGGGTTGAGATCCACCTCGAGACTGTCATGTGGCTTACATTCGCAAGTATAACCACTCTCCTCAAACTTTGCAGCAATGTGTACATGTGTACAACAATCGACCGTCTGTCCAAGTTGTACATAGAGAATTGTAATTGATTCAATATACTGTAACATTATTCACCGGTCTGAGTGTAACACAAGACCTAGCTGCTGTCAAGATTCACAAGGGCCCTGTACTCGGGGCCAGCCGCCTCTGGATCCATCAAAAGCGAGCAGATATCTGCGTGACCTGCCTTGGCAGCCGCCCACAAAGCCCTGCTGTCTCTAGAGTTCGCCCTGGCCCTTAACTCAAGTCCAGCCACCGCTGGATCCATGAGCAGCTTGCAGACATCTGCGTGACCTTCACTGGCGGCCGCCCACAATGCCCTTCTGTTGCTAGAGTTCGCCCTGGCCCTGAACTCAATTCCAGCCACCGCTGGATCCATGAGCAGCTTGCAGACATCTGCGTGACCTGCCTGTGCAGCATCCAACAAGGCCCTGCTGGCGCTAGAGTTCGCCCTGGCCCTGTACTCAAGTCCAGCCACCGCTTGGATCCATCAGCAGCTTGCAGACATCTGCGTGGCCTGCATTGGCAGCCTACTCCAAGGCCATGCTGTAGATAGAGTTCGCCTGGGCCCTGACTCAAGTCCAGCCACCACTGGATCCATCAGCAGCTTGCAGACATATGCGTGCCCTTCCTTTGCAGCCTCACACAAGGCCCAGCTGGCCATATCGTTCGCCCTACCCCTGTACTCTAGTCCAGCCACCTCTGGATCCATCATCAGCTTGCAGACATCTGGGTGACCTTCCCTTGCAGCCGCCCACAAGGCCCTGCTGTCTATAGAGTTCGCCCTGCCCCTGAACTCAATTCCAGCCACCTCTGGATCCATGAGCAGCTTGCAGACATCTGCATGACCTGCATTAGCAGCCGCCCACAATGCCCAGCTGTCTCTAGAGTTCGCCCTGGCCCTTAGCTCAATTCCAGTCACCTCTGGATCCATGAGCATCTTGCAGACATCTGCGTGACCTTCCTCTGCAGCAACCCACAAGGCCCTGCTTTCGCTAGAGTTCGCCCTAGCCCTGAACTCAATTCCAGCCACCGCTGGATCCATCAGCAGCTTGCAGACATCTGCATGACCTTCCCTTGCAGCCGTCCACAATGCCCTGCTGTCGATAGAGTTCGCCCTGGCCCTGAACTCAAGTCCGGCCACCTCTGGATCCATGAGCAGCTTGCAGACATCTGCGTGACCTTCATTGGCAGCCGCCATCAAGGACCAGCTTTCTCTAGAGTTCGCCCTGGCCCTGAACTCAATTCCAGCCACCGCTGGATCCATGAGCAGCTTGCAGACATCTGCATGACCTTCCTTGGCAGCCACATGGAGAAGCTTGTTTTCATTTTGGTTCGCCCTCAATTGTAGGACCCCGTTCACCTGTACAAGAGGATTGGACACCAAGCATACTGCTAGAAGGTCGGCGCGCCCCCCTTTCGCCATCATCTCTCCAACTCTCTGTGGTGGTTGGATCAGTCGGGTAAGGGGCAATCCTGAAAATCTGTTGCGCATAGTTTTGCACACTAATACAATCTTTGGGTTGGAAGAGAATATGGCAATACGATCAAGAATGTCATGGGGACACGTAAGGAGTGGAAACGATGATCGCGTGTGCGACTGCATGTTCGATGAACATACAATGCATGCAAGCGCACAGGATGGTATAAATAAATACTGAGTTGGGATAAACCCTATAAACCCTATAAACCCTGGGTTTCACTTTCCTGGCATGCAAGAGGCACTTTTCCTGGCGGTATCTGCAAGCGGTATAGAATGGGTGTTCCTGCCTCCCGGCGATTCTTTTGAATTTTCAAAGCAGAAGTTAGAGCCGTACGAACGACTCACTCACTCGCCAACCAGAGATTTAGCTCTCCGATGAATTTCGATTCCGACCAGACCAGGTTCCGAAACCATCGCGAAATGGTCGCGACAACACATTAGGTTACACCGCAAGGTGTGCCGTACATGAAGCGGTTTCATTTAAGTATTCCGTTGACTGTACATCCATCAAAAGCAATCAGACATCTGCGTGCCCTTCCTTTGCAGCCTCACACAATGCCCAGCTGTTGGAAGAGTTCGCCCTGGCCCTGTACTTGGTTCCAGCCACCGCTGGATCCCATGAGCAGATTGCAGATATCTGCGTGACCTTCACTGGCAGTATCCAACAAGGCCCTGCTGTTGCTAGAGTTCGCCACGGCCCTGTACTCAAGTCCAGCCACCGCTGGATCCATCAGCAGCTTGCAGACATCTGCGTGGCCTGCCTTGGCAGCAGCCCACAAGGCCCAGCTGTCGCTAGAATTCGCCCGGGCCCTGAACTCAATTCCAGCCACCTCTGGATCCATCAGGAGCTTGCAGACATCTGCGTGACCTGCCTTGGCAGCCTCCCCCAAGGCCCTGCTGTCGCTAGAGTTCGCCCGGGCCCTGAACTCAATTCCAGCCACCGCTGGATCCATCAGCAGCAAGCAGACATCTGAGTGACCTGCCTTGGCAGCCGCCACCAAGGCCCTGCTGTTGATATGGTTCGCCCTGGCCATGTACTCAATTCCAGCCACCTCTGGATCCATGAGCATCTTGCAGACATCTGCGTGACCTTCCTTGGCAGCCAGCAACAATGCTCTGCTGTTTATATGGTTCGCCCTGGCTATGTACTCAATTCCAGCCACCGCTCGATCCATGAGCAGCTTGCATACATCTGCGTGACCTTCCTTGGCAGCCGCACACAATGCCCTGCTGTCTCTAGAGTTCGCCAGGGCCATGTACTCAATTCCAGCCACCGCTGGATCCATGAGCAGCTTGCAGACATCTTCGTGTCCTTCCTTGGCAGCCGCACACAAGGCCCTGCTGTCGATAGACTTCGCCAGGGCCCTGTACTCAAGTCCAACCACAGCTGGATCCATCAGCAGCTTGCAGACATCTGCGTGACCTTCATTGGCAGCCTCCCACAAGGCCCTGCTGTCGCTAGAGTTCGCCAGGGCCCTATACTCAAGTCCAGCAACCGCTGGATCCATCAAAAGCAAGCAGACATCGGTGTGACCTGCCTTGGAAGCCTCACACAATGCCCAGCTGTCGCTAGCGTTCGCCCGGGCCCTATACTCAAGTCCAGCCACCGCTGCATCCATCAGCAGCTTGCAGACATCTGCGTGACCTTCTCTAGCAGCCGCCCCCAAGGCCCTGCTGTTTATATTGTTCGCCCTGGCCCTGTACTCAATTCCAGCAACCTCTGGATCCATGAGCAGGAAGCAGACATCTGCGTGACCGGCCTTGGCAGCCTCACACAAGGCCATGCTGTCTCTAGAGTTCGCCTGGGCCATGTACTCAAGTCCAGCCACCACTGGATCCATGAGCAGCTTGCAGACATCTGCGTGACCTGCCTTGGCAGCCTCCCATAAGGCCCCGCTGTTCGTAGAGTTCGCCAGGGCCATGTACTCAAGTCCAGCCACATCTGGATCCATCAGCATCTTGCAGACATCTGCGTGACCTGCATAGGCAGCCTCACGCAAGGCCCAGCTGTTCATATGGTTCGCCCTGGCCCTGAACTCAATTCCAGCCACATCTGGATCCATGAGCAGCTTGCAGACATCTGCGTGACCTTCCTTGGCAGCCGCCCCCAATGCCCTGCTGTTTCTAGAGTTTGCCAGGGCTCTGAACTCAAGTCCAGCCACCTCTGGATCCATGAGCAGCTTGCAGACATCTGCGTGACCTGCCTTGGCAGCCACCCACAAGACCATGCTGTTTATATGGTTCGCCCTGGCCCTGAACTCAATTCCAGCCACCTCCGGATCCATCAGCAGCTTGCAGACATCTGCGTGACCTTCATTGGCAGCCACATAGAGAAGCTTGTTTTTATGTTGGTTCGCCCTCAATTGTAGGGCCCCATCAACTTGTACAAGTGGATTGGACACCAAGCATGCTGCTAGAAGGTCGGCTCGCCCCCCTTTCGCCATCATCTCTCCAACTCTCTGTGGTGGTTGGATCTGTCCGGTAAGGGGCCATCCAGAAAATCTGTTATGCAGAGTTTTACACACTAATACAATCTTTGGGTTTGAAGAGAATAGTGCAATACGATCAAGAATGTCATGGGGACACGCAAGGAGTGGAAACGATGATCGCGTGTGCGACTGCATGTTCGATGTAACTACATCTTTCTATTACTTTAAGTAAATATTTATGCTACATCTGGAATTATTGGGCACACGCAGCGATATTTCCGCTTGAGCAAACTGAACACATTTCTGAAATGTTTGAGGAGAGTTCGATGTAACTACATCTTGCCCTACAGTCGGCGGAACAGTAAAATGAAACATCCCAATAAACGGTATAAGGCGTCGACAGACGTTATAGTGTACGAGTGGATGGTCCTACAAAATGGCCCGTCCAGCAAAGAAACCTCCTTTCATGACGCATTGCACATCAACAAAGACCCCGTGTTCTTTTGGGCCACGGTACCGGGGAAGAGTCGATCGCTTAAGTGCGGCTGGTCCTTCAATGGACACTCTCGAAAGTACCGACAAAAGAACGATACGGAGTCTGCAGGATGGAGAGCCGTGATCTAAAAAAGAACCACGATATTCTCGTTAACATCCTGCAATTTGTTGATTCAAAATCGTATTGGTGTTCCACTGCCCCGTGGGTTGCTACACCATTTGGTTACACCGTAAGGTGTGCCGTACACTCCAGAAAACGGTTTCATTTTAGTATTCCGTCAAGTGTAAGGTTGCAAGAAAGAAACGTGTCAAGTTTCACAATGGCTGATATATGTTTCATTTTACTGTTCCGCCAACTGTAGATCCATGAGCAGCTTGCAGACATCTGCGTGACCTGCCTTGGCAGCCTCACGCAAGGCCCTGCTGTCGCTAGAGTTCGCGCGGGCCCTGAACTCAATTCCAGCCACCGCTGGATCCATCAGCAGCTTGCAGACATCTGCGTGACCTTCCCTTGCAGCCTCCCACAATGCCCAGCTGTCGTTAGAGTCCGCCCGGGCCCTGAACTCAATTCCAGCCACCTCTGGATCCATCAGCATCTTGCAGACATCTGCGTGACCTGCCTTGGCAGCCGCCCCCAAGGCCCTGCTGTCTCTAGAGTTCGCCCTGGCCCTGAACTTGAGTCCAGCCACATCTGGATCCATCAGCAGCTTGCAGACATCTGCGTGACCTGCATTGGCAGCCTCACACAAGGCCCTGCTGTCTATAGAGTTCGCCCTGGCCCTGTACTCAAGTCCAGCCACCGCTGGATCCATCAGCAGATTGCAGACATCTGCGTGACCTTTTGTTGCAGCCGCCCCCAAGGCCCTGCTGTCGTGAGAGTTCGCCTGGGCCCTGAACTCAAGTCCAGCCACCGCTGGATCCATGAGCAGCTTGCAGACATCTGCGAGACCTTTCGTTGCAGCCCCCCCCAAGGCCCTGCTGTCGACAGAGTTCGCCCTGGCCCTGAACTCAATTCCAGCCACATCTGGATCCATGAGCAGCTTGCAGACATCTGCGAGACCTTTCGTTGCAGCCGCCCACAAGGCACTGCTGTTGTCAGAATTCGCCCTGGCCCTGAACTCCAGTCCAGCCACCGCTGGATCCATCAGCATCTTGCAGACATCTGCGTGACCTGCATGGGCAGCCGCCCCCAAGGCCCTGCTGTATCTAGAGTTCGCCCGGGCCCTGAACTCAATTCCAGCCACCTCTGGATCCATGAGCAGCTTGAAGACATCTGCGTGACCTTCATTGGCAGCCTCACACAAGGCCCAGCTTTCTCTAGAGTTCGCCCTGGCCCTGAACTCAATTCCAGCCACCGCTGGATCCATGAGCAGCTTGCAGACATCTGCATGACCTTCCTTGGCAGCCACATGGAGAAGCTTGTTTTCATTTTGGTTCGCCCTCAATTGTACGCCATTAACCTGTACAAGAGGATTGGACACCAAGCATACTGCTAGAAGGTCGGCGCGCCCCCCTTTCGCCATCATCTCTCCAACTCTATGTGGTGGTTGGATCAGTCGGGCAAGGGGCAATCCTGAAAATCTGTTGCGCATAGTTTTGCACACTAATACAATCTTTGGGTTTGAAGAGAATATTGCAATACGATTAAGAATGTCATGGGGACACGTAAGGAGTGGAAACGATGATCGCGTGTGCGACTGCATTTTCGATGTTCATGCATGCAATCGCACAGGATAGTATAAATAAATAATGAGTTGGGATAAACCCTATAAACCCTATAAACCCTATAAACCCTATAAACCCTATAAACCCTATAAACCCTATAAACCCTGGGTTTCACTTTCCTGGCGGTATCTGCAAGCGGGTCAAGGGAGACCGCTTCCATTTTGCAGGGATGCGTGATGGTTGATGGGCTACAAAAAACATGATGGTGTTCCACTGCCCCGTGGGTTGCTACACCATAAGGTGTACCGTACACTCCATGAGGCGGTTTCATTTTAGTATTCCGTCGAGTGTACAAGTGTAGTGCAAATTGTCAATACAACAGATATTGTCTTCAGGAGATTGATTGACACAAAACATTCAAGGACTGTTACATCTTCAAAGTAGCCTGAAAAGTTTGAGGAGAGTGGATAAATACTTGCTCTACGGTGGCAAGACCCAGCTGCTGTCAAGATTCACAATGGCCGTGTACTCGGGGCCAGCCGCCTCTGGATCCATCAGCAGCTTGCAGACATCTGCGTGACCTGCCTTGGCAGCCTCACGCAAGGCCAAGCTGTGCGTAGAGTTCTCCCGGGACCTGAACTCAAGTCCAGCCACCGCTGGATCCATGAGCAGCTTGCAGACATCTGCGTGACCTTCCTTGGCAGCCACCCACAATGCCATGCTGTCGTTAGCGTTCGCCCGGGCCCTGAACTCAAGTCCAGCCACCGCTGGATCCATGAGCAGCTTGCAGACATCTGCGTGACCTTCCTTTGCAGCCACCCACAATGCCATGCTGTCGTTAGCGTTCGCCCGGGCCCTGAACTCAAGTCCAGCCACCACTGGATCCATCAGCAGCTTGCAGACATCTGCGTGACCTTCCTTTGCAGCCACCCACAATGCCATGCTGTCGTTAGCGTTCGCCCGGGCCCTGAACTCAAGTCCAGCCACCTGTGGATCCATCAGCAGCTTGCAGACATCTGCGTGACCTTCATTTGCAGCCAGCCACAATACCATGCTGTCGTTAGAGTTCGCCCTGGCCCTGAACTCAATTCCAGCCACCTCTGGATCCATGAGCAGCTTGCAAACATCTGCATGACCTTTCGTTGCAGCCGCCGACAAGGCCCTGCTGTCGCTAGAGTTCGCCCTGGCCCTGAACTCAAGTCCAGCAACCGCTGGATCCATGAGCAGCTTGCAGACATCTGCGTGGCCTGCATTGGCCACCGACAACAAGGCCCTGCTGTCTCTAGAGTTCGCCCTTGCCCTGAACTCAAGTCCAGACACATCTGGATCCATCAGCAGCTTGCAGACATCTGCAAGACCTTCCTTTGCAGCCGCCCACAATGCCCGGCTGTCGATAGAGTTCGCCCGGGCCCTGTACTCAATTCCAGCCACCTCTGGATCCATCAGCAGCTTGCAGACATCTGCGTGACCTCTCTTTGCAGCCGCCCACAAGGCACTGCTGTCGATAGAGTTCGCCTGGGCCCTGAACTCAAGTCCAGTCACCTCTGGATCCATCAGCAGCTTGCAGACATCTGCATGACCTTTCTTGGCAGCCAGCCACAATGCCCAGCTGTCGCTAGAGTTCGCCAGGGCCCTGAACTCAATTCCAGTCACCTCTGGATTCATGAGCATCTTGCAGACATCTGTGTGACCTTCCTTGGCAGCCACATAGAGAAGTTTGTTTTTATTTTGGTTCGCCCTCAATTGTAGGGGGCCCTTAACCTGTACAAGAGGATTGGACACCAAGCATACTGCTAGAAGGTCGGCGCGGCCCCCTTTCGCCATCATCTCTCCAACTCGCTGTGGTGGTTGGATCAGTTCGGTAAGGGGCAATCCTGAAAATCTGTTGCGCAGAGTTTTACACACTAATACAATCTTTGGGTTGGAAGATAATAGGGCAATACGATCAAGAATGTCATGGGAAAACGTTAGGAATGATCGCGTGGGCGAATGCATGTTCGATGCATGTACAATGCAATGCATGAAATTGCACAGGATGTTATAATAAATACTGAGTTGGAATAAACCCTTAAACTCTATAAACCCTGGGTTGCACTTTCATGGCATGCAAGCGGTACAGAATGGGTGTTCCTGCCTCCCGGATATTTTTTTGAATTTTCAAAGCAGGAATCACAATTCCGCTCCATCCAGGAATCGCCTTACCAAAAGGTATTGAAACAGATGTTGGAGGAGCAGGCGAACAACGACGCCGCGAACGTGGCCACCGAGTCCACGTACTATCGGCTCTCCTGCCATCCTGCGGGCGATCGACTGCATGTACGCGGTGGTGCAGCAGGAGGCAACGCGGAGTACCGAGGCGCTGGACGCAATGTTCGGCGAAACCCGTCTTCTGCGCGAGGAGTTCTTCGAGGGCATGCTGTCCGTAGTGGAGCAAAACGCCGCTGCGGTGCGAAAGCTGGAGGAACTGGAGCTGGTTCTGGAGAGAGTGGACACGTCTTACGTGCGCGGCGACGTCATCGCAGCCACCAAACGCAAGCACGCGGACGACACCGATGAAATCAAGCGCGCTCTGCACCTGTTCGCGGGCTGCGGTCATGTCCCCGCTCCGTTGATGCCGCGTGTGCGCCCGCTGCTGCCTCCGGTCGAGGACATTGCGCCGTTGGAGGACGGAGCTTTGTCCTACCGGTCGCTGGAGTCGCCATCCAATGACTCGCTGTCCGACCCTCAACCAATGTGCGAGGACACATTAGAGAAGCAGTTATTCAGCCTGGACGAGTTCTTCATTCCATTGACCCGAGTTTAACAAAGATGCAGCAAACCAGGCTCGAGAATGGGGAAAGCAAGCTTACAAAGTGTTGCCTGCACATCGTGCGAATCAATAATCATTTTCAAAGAGTTCCTGCCTCAGAATCAAATATTTATGCTACATCTGGAATTATTGGGAACACGCAGCGATATTTTCGCTTGAGCAAACTGAACACATTTCTGAAAAGTTTGAGGAGAGTGGATAAATACTTGCTCTACGGTGGCAAGACCCAGCTGCTGTCAAGATTCACAATGGCCCTGTACTCGGGGCCAGCCGCCTCTGGATCCATCAAAAGCAAGCAGACATCGGTGTGACCGGCCTTCGCAGCCTCACGCAAGGCACAGCTGTTGACAGAGTTCGCCCGGGCCCTAAACTCAACTCCAGCCACATCTGGATCCATGAGCAGCTTGCAGACATCTGCGTGACCGGACTTCGCAGCCTCACGCAAGGCCCAGCTTTTGACAGAGTTCGCCAGGGCCCTGAACTCAATTCCAGCCACCGCTGGATCCATCAAAAGCAAGCAGACATCGGTGTGACCGGCCTTCGCAGCCGTTCCCAAGACCCTGCTGTCGCTAGAGTTCGCCCGGGCCCTATACTTAAGTCCAGCCACATCTGGATCCATGAGCAGCTTGCATACATCTGCGTGACCTTCTTTGGCAGCCGACCCCAAGGCCCTGCTGTCAAAAGTGTTCGCCCTGGCCCTGTACTCGAGTCCAGCCACCTCTGGATCCATAAGCAGCTTGCAGACATCTGCGTAACCTGCCTTGGCAGCCTCACGCAATGCCCAGCTGTCGCTAGCGTTCGCCCGGGCCCTGCACTCAAGTCCAGCCACTGCTGGATCCATCAGCAGCTTGCAGACATCTGCGTGACCTTCCTTGGCAGCCAGCCACAAAGCCCTGCTGTCTCTAGAGTTCGCCCGGGCCCTTAACTCAATTCCAGCCACCTCTGGATCCATCAGCAGCACGCAGACATCGGCGTGACCTGCCTTGGAAGCCGCCCTCAAGGCCATGCTGTTCATATGGTTCGCCCTGGCCCTGTACTTGAGTCCGGCCACATCTGGATCCATCAGCAGCTTGCAGACATCTGCGTGGCCTTCTTTGGCAGCCGCCCACAATGCCCAGCTGTCGCTAGAGTTCGCCCGGGCCCTGAACTCAAGTCCAGCCACCTCTGGATCCATGAGCAGCTTGCATACATCTGAGTGACCTGCATTGGCCGCCGACCCCAAGGCCCTGCTGTCGATAGAATTCGCCCGGGCCCTGAACTCAAGTCCAGCCACCGCTGGATCCATCAGCAAATTGCATACATCTGCGTGACCTTCCTTGGCAGCCTCACGCAAGGCCCAGTTGTCGCTAGAGTTCGCAAGGGCCCTGAACTCAAGTCCAGCCACTGCTGGATCCATCAGCAGCTTGCAGACATCTGCGTGACCTTCCTTGGCAGCCAGCCACAATGCCCAGCTGTCGCTAGAGTTCGCCCTGGCCCTGAACTCAAGTCCAGCCACCTCTGGATCCATCAGCAGCACGCAGACATCTGCATGTCCTGCCTTGGCAGCCGCCCCCAAGGCCCTGCTGTCGCTAGAGTTCGCCCGGGCCCTGTACTCAATTCCAGCCACCTCTGGATCCATCAGCAGCTTGCATACATCTGCGTGACCTTCCTTGGCAGCCGCCATCAAAGCCATGCTGTCGCCATAGTTCGCCTGGGCCCTGAACTCAAGTCCAGCCACCTCTGGATCCATCAGCATATTGCAGACATCTGCGTGACCTTCCTTGGCAGCCACCCACAAGGCCCTGCTAGAGTTTGCCAGGGCCCTAAACTCAATTCCAGACACCTCTGGATCCATCAGCAGCTTGCAGACATATGCGTGACCTACATAGGCAGCCGCCCACAAGGCCCTGCTGTCGATAGAGTTCGCCCTGGCCCTGAACTCAAGTCCAGCCACCTCTGGATCCATCAGCAGCTTGCAGACATCTGTGTGACCTTCCTGTGCAGCCGCCCACAAGGCCCAGCTGTTGACAGAGTTCGCCTGGGCCCTGAACTCAAGTCCAGCCACCTCTGGATCCATTAGTAGCTTGCAGACATCTGCGTGACCTGCCCTGGCAGCCTTCACGCAAGGCCCAGCTGTCGCTAGAGTTCGCCCTGGCCCTGTACTCAAGTCCAACCACCTCTGGATCCATTAGCAGCTTGCAGACATCTGTGTGACCTGCCTGTGCAGCCACCCCCAATGCCCTGCTGTTTCTAGAGTTTGCCCGGGCCCTGAACTCAAGTCCAGCCACCTCTGGATCCATGAGAAGCTTGCAGACATCTGCGTGACCTGCCTTGGCAGCCTCACGCAAGGCCCCGCTGTCGCTAGAGTTCGCCAGGGCCCTGAACTCAACTCCAGCCACCTCTGGATCCATCAGCAGCTTGCAGACATCTGCGTGACCTGCATATGCAGCCTCACGCAAGGCCCAGCTGTCGTTATAGTTCGCCCTGGCCCTGAACTCAAGTCCAGCCACCGCTGGATCCATCAGCAGCTTGCAGACATCTGCGTGACCTTCATATGCAGCCGCCCCCAATGCCCTGCTGTTTCTAGAGTTTGCCCGGGCCCTGAACTCAAGTCCAGCCACATCTGGATCCATGAGAAGCTTGCAGACATCTGCGTGACCTGCCTTGGCAGCCACATAGAGAAGTTTGTTTTCATTTTGGTTCGCCCTCAATTGTAGTCCCCCCTGAACCTGTACAAGAGGATTGGACACCAAGCATACTTCTAGAAGGTCGGCGCGACCCCCTTTCGCCATCATCTCTCCAACTCGCTGTGGTGGTTGGATCAGTCCGGTAAGGGGCCATCCTGAAAATCTGTTGTGCAGAGTTTTACACACTAATACAATATTTGGGTTGGAAGAGAATAGGGCAATATGATCAAGAATGTCATGAGGAAACGTTAGGAATAACGATGATCGCGTGTGCGACTGCATGTTCGATGTGTATGTATGCAAAAGCGCACAGGATGGTATAAATAAATACTGAGTTGGAATAACCCTAAACCCTATAAACCCTGGGTTGCACTTTCCTGGCATGCAAGCGGCAAGCGGCACTTGCCTGGCGGTATCTGCAAGCGGTATAGAATGGGTGTTCCTGCATCCCGGCGATTATTTCGAATTTTCAAAGAAGAAGTTACACTCAGACCGATGAATAATGTTACAGTATATTGAATCAATTACAATTCTCTATGTACAACTTGGACAGACGGTCGATTGTTGTACACATGTACAAATTGCTGCAAAGTTTGAGGAGAGTGGATAAATACTTGCTCTACGGTGGCAAGACCCAGCTGCTGTCAAGATTCACAATGGCCCTGTACTCGGGGCCAGCCGCCTCTGGATCCATCAGTAGCTTGCAGACATCGGCGTGACCGGCATTTGCAGCCGCCCCCAATGCCCTGCTGGTGACAGAGTTCGCCCGGGCCCTGAACTCAAGTCCAGCCACCGCTGGATCCATCAGCAGCTTGCAGACATCTGCGTGACCTGCCTTGGAAGCCTCACACAAGGCCCAGCTGTCGCTAGCGTTCGCCCGGGCCCTGTACTCAAGTCCAGCCACCTCTGGATCCATCAGCAGCTTGCAGACATCAGCGTGACCTGCCTTGGAAGCCTCACACAAGGCCCTGCTGTCGCTTGAGTTCGCCCTGGCCCTGAACTCAATTCCAGCCACCGCTGGATCCATCAGCTGCTTGCAGACATCTGAGTGACCTTCCTTGGAAGCCTCACACAAGGCCCTGCTGTCGCTATAGTTCGCAAGGGCCCTGTACTCGGGGCCAGCCGCCTCTGGATCCATCAGCAGCTTGCAGACATCTGCGTTACCTTCCTTGGCAGCTGCCCCCAATGACCTGCTGTTTCTAGAGTTTGCCCGGGCCCTGAACTCAAGTCCAGCCACCTCTGGATCCATGAGCAGCTTGCAGACATCTGCGTGACCTGCCTTGGCCGCCGCCCACAAGGCCATGCTATTGATATGGTTCGCCCTTGCCCTGTACTGAAGTCCAGCCACCTCTGGATCCATGAGCAGCTTGCAGACATCTGCGTGACCGGCCTTGGCAGCCGCCCACAAGGCCCTGCTGTCGTTAGAGTTCGCCCGGGCCCTGAACTCAATTCCAGCCACCGCTGGATCCATGAGCAGCTTGCAGACATATGCGTGACCTGCCTTGGCAGCCGCCACCAAGGCCCTGCTGTCGCTAGAGTTCGCCCTGGCCCTGAACTGAACTCCAGCCACTGCTGGATCCATCAGCAGCTTGCAGACATCTGCGTGACCTGCATGGGCAACCAGACACAATGCCCAGCTGTCGCTAGAAATCGCCAAGGCCCTGAACTCAAGTCCAGCCACCTCTGGATCCATCAGCAGCCTGCAGACATCTGCATGTCCTGCATTGGCAGACAGCCACAATGCCCTGCTGTCTCTAGAATTCGCCCTGGCCCTGAACTCAAGTCCAGCCACCACTGGATCCATCAGCAGCTTGCAGACATCTGCGTGACCTTCCTTTGCCGCATCACGCAAAGCCCAACTGTCGTTAGAGTTCGCCACGGCCCTGAACTCAAGTCCAGCCACCACTGGATCCATCAACATCTTGCAGACATCTGCTTGACCTGCCTTGGCAGCCACCCACAATGCCCAGCTGTCGCTAGAGTTCGCCCTGGCCCTGAACTCAAGTCCAGCCACCTCTGGATCCATGAGCAGCTTGCAGACATCTGCGTGACCTTCCTTGGCAGCCGCCCGCAAGGCACAGCTGTCGTTAGAGTTCGCCAGGGCCCTATACTCAATTCCAGCCACCGCTGGATCCATGAGCAGCTTGCAGACATCTGCGTGACCTTCCTTTGCAGCCGCCCACAATGCACTGCTGTCGTTAGAGTTCGCCAGGGCCCTGAACTCAAGTCCAGCCACCTCTGGATCCATCAGCAGCTTGCAGACATCTGCGTGACCTGCCTTGGCAGCCGCCCACAATGCCCTGCTGTCTCTAGAATTCGCCCTGGCCCTGAACTCAAGTCCAGCCACCGCTGGATCCATTAGCATCTTGCAGACATCTGCGTGACCTTCACTGGCAGTATCCAACAAGGCCCTGCTGTTGCTAGAGTTCGCCACGGCCCTGTACTCAAGTCCAGCCACCGCTGGATCCATCAGCAACTTGCAGACATCTGCTTGACCTGCCATGGCAGCCACATAGAGAAGCTTGTTTTCATTTTGGTTCGCCCTCAATTGTACGCCCTTAACCTGTACAAGAGGATTGGACACCAAGCATACTGCTAGAAGGTCGGCGCGCCCCCCTTTCGCCATCATCTCTCCAACTCGCTGTGGTGGTTGGATCAGTCCGGTAAGGGGCCATCCAGAAAATCTGTTGTGCAGAGTTTTACACACTAATACAATCTTGGGGTTGGAAGAGAATAGGGCAATACGATCAAGAATGTCATGGGGACACGTAAGGAGTGGAAAAGATGATCGCGTGTGCGAATACATGTTCGATGAACATGTGTGTACAGGATGGTATAAATAAACAATGAGTTGGGATAAACCCTATAAACCCTTGGTTGCACTTGCCTGACGTTAAGCTGTAAGCGGTATCTGCAAGCGGTATCTTCAAGCGGTATCTTCAAGGCGGTATCTTCAAGCGGTATCTGCAAGCTGTAAGCGGTATCTGCAAGCGGTATCTGCAAGCGGTATGTGCAAGCGGTATCTGCAAGCGGTATCTGCAAGCGGTATGTCATGGGGACACGTAAGGAGTGGAAACGATGATCGCGTGTGCGACTGCATGTTCGATGTTCCTGCCTCCCGGCGAATTTTAGTTAGAGCCGTACTCGCCAACTAGAGATTTAGCTCTCCGAGGAATTGAGATTCCGACCAGACAAGGCTCCGAAATCAGTCAAAATCCCTCCGGGAGGCAGTAACAAATGCAAAACATTCAAGGACTGTAAAGACACAGAAGTTACATCTTCAAAGTAGCCTGAAAAGTCAACGTGCTGGCTCACATCGTGCGCATCAATAATCATTTTCAAAGCGTTCATGCCTCGTAATCAAATATTTATGCTACATCTGGAATATATATTTTCGCTTGAGCAAACAGAATACACATTTCTGTAAAGTTTGAGGAGAGTGGATAAATACTTGCTCTACGGTGGCAAGACCCAGCTATCGCTAGCGTTCGCCCGGGCCCTGTACTTGAGTCCAGCCACTGCTGGATCCATCAGCAGCTTGCAGACATCTGCGTGACCGGCATTCGAAGCCGCCCCCAAGGCCCTGCTGTCGCTAGAGTTCGCCCTGGCCCTGTACTTGAGTCCAGCCACTGCTGGATCCATAAGCAGCTTGCAGACATCTGAGTGACCTGCCTTGGCAGCCAACCACAAGGCCCGGCTGTAGCTAGAGTTCGCCCTGGCCCTGAACTCAAGTCCAGCCACTGCTGTATCCATCAGCATCTTGCAGGACATCTGCGTGACCTCCACTGGCAGCCTCACACAATGCCCAGCTGTCGCTAGATTTCGCCAGGGCCCTGTACTCAAGCCCAGCCACCTCTGGATCCATCAGCAACTTGCAGACATCTGCATGACCGGTCTTCGCAGCCTCACGCAAGGCCCAGCTGTCGCTAGCGTTCGCCCGGGCCCTATACTCAAGTCCAGCCACCTTTGGATCCATGAGCAGCTTGCAGACATCTGCGTGACCTGCCTTGGCAGCCGCCCACAAGGCCATGCTGTCGCTAGAGTTCGCGCTAGCCCTGAACTCAATTCCAGCCACCTCTGGATCCATCAGCAGCTTGCAGACATCGGCGTGACCTGCCTTGGCAGCCGCCCACAATGCCCAGCTGTCGCTAGAGTTCGCCCTGGCCCTGAACTTGAGTCCAGACACCGCTGGATCCATGAGCAGCTTGCAGACATCTGCGTGACCTTCATTGGCAGCGGCCCACAAAGCCCGGCTATATCTAGAGTTCGCCAGGGCCCTGTACTCAATTCCAGCCACCTCTGGATCCATCAGCAGCTTGCAGACATCTGCGTGACCTTCATTGGCAGCCTCCCACAATGCACTGCTGTTGTCAGAATTCGCCAGGGCCATATACTCAATTCCAGCCACTGCTGGATCCATCAGCATCTTGCAGACATCTGCGTGACCTGCCATGGCAGCATACAACAAGGCCCTGCTGTCGCATGAGTTCGCCCTGGCCCTGTACTCAATTCCAGCCACCGCTGGATCCATCAGCAACTTGCAGACATCTGCATGACCGGTCTTCGCAGCCTCACGCAAGGCCCAGCTGTCGCTAGCGTTCGCCCGGGCCCTATACTCAAGTCCAGCCACCTTTGGATCCATGAGCAGCTTGCAGACATCTGCGTGACCTGCATAGGCAGCCGCCGACAAGGCCCGGCTGTTGTCATTGTTCGCTCGGGCCCTGAACTCAATTCCAGTCACCTCTGGATCCATAAGCAGCTTGCAGACATCTGCGTGACCTTCCTTTGCAGCCGACCACAAGGCCCTGCTGTCTCTAGAGTTCGCCACGGCTCTGAACTCAAGTCCAGCCACCTCTGGATCCATGAGCAGCTTGCAGACATCTGCGTGACCTTCCTTTGCAGCCAGCCACAATGCCCAGCTGTCGCTAGCGTTCGCCTGGGCCCTGAACTCAAGTCCAGTCACCTCTGGATCCATCAGCAGCTTGCAGACATCGGCGTGACCTTCGTGTGCAGCCTCACGCAAGGCCAAGCTGTCGCTAGAGTTCGCCCTGGCCCTGAACTCCAGTCCAGCCACCGCTGGATCCATCAGCAGCTTGCAGACATCTGCGTGACCTTCATTGGCAGCCTCCAACAAGGCAAAGCTGTAGCTATAGTTCGCCCGGGCCCTGAACTCAATTCCAGCCACTGTTGGATCCATGAGCAGCTTGCAGACATCTGAGTGACCTGCCTTTGCAGCCGCCATCAAGGCCCTGCTGTTCATATGGTTCGCCCGGGCCCTGAACTCAATTCCAGCCACTGTTGGATCCATCAGCAGCTTGCAGACATCTGAGTGACCTTCCTTGGCCGCCGCCCACAAGGCAATGCTATTGATATGGTTCGCCCTGGCCCTGAACTCAAGTCCAGTCACCGCTGGATCCATGAGCAGCTTGCAGACATCTGCGTGACCTTCCTTGGCAGCCACATGGAGAAGCTTGTTTTCATTTTGGTTCGCCCTCAATTGTAGTCCCCCCTTAACCTGTACAAGAGGATTGGACACCAAGCATACTTCTAGAAGGTCGGCGCGCCCCCCTCTCGCCATCATCTCTCCAACTCGCTGTGGTGGTTGGATCAGTCCGGTAAGGGGCCATCCAGAAAATCTGTTGTGCAGAGTTTTACACACTAATACAATCTTTGGGTTGGAAGAGAATACGGCAATACGATCAAGAATGTCATGGGGACACGTAAGGAGTGGAAACGATGATCGCGTGTGCGACTGCATGTTCGATGTAAATGTGTGTTCAAACAAGCGCACAGGATGGTATAAATAAACAATGAGTTGGGATAAACCCTATAAACCCTATAAACCCTATAAACCACTTGCCTGGCGGTATCTGCAAGCGGTGAGTGTAAGAGGCACTTGCCTGGCGGTATCTTCAAGCGGTACAGAATGGGTTTTCCTGCCTCCCGGCGATATTTTTGAATTTTCAAAGCAGTTAGTCAGACCTGTACGAAAGACTCACTCGCCAACCAGAGATTCAGCTCTACAGTCAGAGACAGAATTTATGGGACACCCTTACCGGTGACCCTTGAACCCAATTGATTGGGTAGGTCAGCTAAAGGTTTTGTATCAAGGTCCCAATCCTTCGTGTCCTTCATCCCGTATTTCAGCATTTAAGCTGGCCCAGAGGATAACAATTGTAAGCTTGAATTGGTCAAATCCCCAAAATAAAAGGTGTCCCACAATCAAATGTCCCTAGCTGTATGCGGAATTTCGATTCCGACCAGACCAGGCTCCGAAAACAGTCAAAATCCCTCCGGGAGGCAGGAACAAATGTACTGGTGCAAATTGTCTTTCTTTCTTACACGAAGAATTTCAAGTTTCATCAAGTTTTGTAACCTATCTCGTCAACTCAGGAGATTGACACAACACATTCAAGGACTGTGAAGATACAGAAGTTAGTTACATCTTCAAATTAGCCTGAAAAGTCAAAGTGCTGGCGCACATCGTGCGCATCAATAATCATTTTCAAAGAATTCCTGCTACATCTGGAATTATTGGGCACACGCAGCGATATTTTCGCTTGAGCAAACTGAACACATTTCTGAAAAGTTTGCTCTACGGTGGCTATAAAGAAACGTGTCTGAGTGTAACACAAGACCTAGCTGCTGTCAAGATTCACAAGGACCCTGTACTCGGGACCAGACGCCTCTGCATCCATCAAAAGCAAGCAGACATAGGCGTGACCAGCCTTGGCAGCCGCGCCCAAAGCCCTGCTGTAGCTAGAGTTCGCCTGGGCCCTGTACTGAAGTCCAGCCACCTCTGGATCCATCAGCAGCTTGCAGACATCTGCGTGACCTGCCTTGGCAGCCGCCCACAATGCCATGCTATCGCTAGAGTTAGCAAGGGCCCTGAACTCAAGTCCAGCCACCTCTGGATCCATCAGCAGCTTGCAGACATCTGCGTGACCAGCCTTTGCAGCCGCCCACAAGGCCATGCTGTCACTAGAGTTCGCCCTGGCCCTGTACTCAAGTCCAGCCACCGCTGGATCCATGAGCAGCTTGCATACATCTGCGTGACCTGCCTTGGCAGACACCACCAATGCCCAGCTGCCGCTAGAGTTCGCCTGGGCCCTGTACTCAAGTCCAGCCACCGCTGGATCCATCAGCAGCTTGCAGACATCTGCGTGACCAGCCTTTGCAGCCGCCCACAAGGCCATGCTGTCACTAGAGTTCGCCCTGGCCCTGTACTCAAGTCCAGCCACCGCTGGATCCATTAGCAGCTTGCATACATCTGCGTAACCTTCCTTTGCAGCCGCCCACAAGGCCCTGCTGTTTATATGGTTCGCCCTGGCCCTGTACTTGAGTCCAGCCATTGCTGGATCCATCAGCAGCTTGCAGACATCAGCGTGACCTTCATTCGCAGACACCCACAAGGCCCAGCTGACGCTAGAGTTCGCCCTGGCCCTGAACTCAAGTCCAGCCACCTCTGGATCCATCAGCAGCTTGCAGACATCTGCGTGACCTTCCTTGGCAGCCGCCCACAATGCCCTGCTGTCGCTAGAGTTCGCCCTGGCTCTGAACTCGATTCCAGCCACCGCTGGATCCATGAGCAGCTTGCAGACATCTGCGTGACCTTCCTTTGCAGCCACACGCAAGGCCCAGCTGTCGCTAGAGTTCGCCCTGGCCCTGAACTCAATTCCAGCCACCGCTGGATCCATGAGCAGCTTGCAGACATCTGCGTGACCTTTCGTTGCAGCCGCCCACAAGGCCCTGCTGTTGATATGGTTCGCCCGGGCCCTGAACTCAATTCCAGACACTTCTGGATCCATCAGCAGCACGCAGACATCTGCGTGACCTGCCTTGGCAGCCAGCGCCCTGCTGTCGCTAGAGTTCGCCCGGGCCCTGAACTCAATTCCAGCCACCTCTGGATCCATCAGCAGCTTGCAGACATCTGCGTGACCTGCATTGGCAGCCGACCACAATGCCCAGCAGTCGCTAGAATTCGCCCGGGCCCTGAACTCAATTCCAGCCACCGCTGGATCCATGAGCAGCTTGCATACATCTGCGTGACCTTCTTTTGCAGCCTCACGCAAGGCCCAGCTGTTGCTAGAGTTTGCCCGGGCTCTGAACTCAAGTCCAGCCACCGCTGTATCCATCAGCAGCTTGCAGACATCTGCATGACCTTCCTTGGAAGCCAGAGACAATGCCCAGCTGTCTCTAGAGTTCGCCAGGGCCCTGAACTCAAGTCCAGTCACCGATGGATCCATCAGCAGCTTGCAGACATCTGCGTGACCTTCCTGTGCAGCCACCCACAAGGCCCTGCTGTCTCTAGAGTTCGCCCGGGCCCTGAACTCAATTCCAGCCACCTCTGGATCCATCAGCAGCTTGCAGACATCTGCGTGACCTTCCTTGGCAGCCTCCCACAAGGCCATGCTGTCTCTAGAGTTCGCCAGGGCCCTGAACTCAAGCCCAGCCACCACTGGATCCATTAGCAGATTGCAGAGATCTGCGTGACCGTCCTTCGCAGCCGCCCATAAGGCCCTGCTGTCGCTAGAGTTCGCCCGGGCCCTGAACTCAATTCCAGCCACCTCTGGATCCATCAGCAGCTTGCAGACATCTGCGTGACCTGCCTGTGCAGTCACCCGCAATGCCCAGCTGTCTCTAGAATTCGCCCTGGCCCTGAACTCAATTCCAGCCACCTCTGGATCCATGAGCAGCTTGCAGACATCTGCGTGACCTGCCTTTGCAGCCTCCCACAAGGCCCAGCTGTCGTTAGTATTCGCCCGGGCCCTGAACTCAAGTCCAGCCACCGCTGGATCCATCAGCAGTTTGCAGACATCTGCGTGACCGTCCTTCGCAGCCGCCCACAATGCCCTGCTGTCGCTGGAGTTAGCCCTGGCCCTGAACTCAATTCCAGCCACCTCTGGATCCATTAGCAGCTTGCAGACATCTGCGTGACCTTCCTGTGCAGCCACCCGCAATGCCCAGCTGTCGTTAGAGTTCGCCCGGGCCCTGAACTCAAGTCCAGCCACCGCTGGATCCATGAGCAACTTGCAGACATCTGCGTGACCGGCCTTGGCAGCCACATAGAGAAGCTTGTTTTCATTTTGGTTCGCCCTCAATTGTAGGGCCCCCTTAACCTGTACAAGAGGATTGGACACCAAGCATTCTTCTAGAAGGTCGGTGCGCCCCCATTTCGCCATCATCTCTCCAACTCGCTGTGGTGGTCGGATCAGTACGGTAATGGGCCATCCAGAAAATCTGTTGTGCAGATTTTTACACACTAATACAATCTTGGGGTTGGAAGAGAAAAGGGCAATACGATCAAGAATGTCATGGGGAACCGACGTTAGGAATGATCGCGTGTGCGAATGCATGTTCGATGAACATGTGTGTACAAACAAGCGCACAGGATGGTATAAATAAACAATGAGTTGGGATAAACCCTATAAACCCTTGGTTGCACTTGCCTGGCGGTATCTGCAAGCGGCACTTGCCGGGAGGTATCTGAAAGCGGCAAGCGGAACTTGCCTGGAATGCAAGCGACAAGCGGCACTTGCCTGTCGGTATCTGAAAGCGGTACAGAATGGGTTTTCCTGCCTCCCGGCGATTTTTTTGAATTTTCAAAGCAGAAGTTAGAGCCGTACGAACAACTCACTCACTCGCCAACTAGATATTTAGCTCTCCTCGGAATTGCGATTCCGACCAGACCAGGCTCCGAAACCAGTCAAAATCCATCCGGGAGGCAGGAACAAATGTACTGGTGCAAATTGACAAGTTTCATCAAGTTTTGTAACCGATCTTGTCAATACAACAGATATTGTCTTCAGTAGAGAAACATTCAAGGACTGTAAAGATATAGAAGTTACATCTTCAAAGTAGCCTGAAAAGTCAAAGTGCTGGCTCACATCGTGCGAATCAATAATCATTTTTAGAGAGTTCCTGCCTCATAATCAAATAATATTTATGCTACATCTGGAATTATTGGGAACACGCAGCGATATTTTCGCTTGAGCAAACTGAACACATTTCTGAAAAGTTTGAGGAGAGTTTGAAGATTAATACTTGCTCTACGGTGGCAAGAAACGTGTCTTGCCTAACACAAGACCCAGTTGCTTTCAAGTTTCACAATGGCCCTGAACTCGGGGACAGCTACTGCTGGATCACATGAGCAGCTTGCAGACATCTGCGTGACCTTCATTGGCAGCGGCCCACAAAGCCCGGCTGTATCTAGAGTTCGCCAGGGCCCTGTACTCAATTCCAGCCACCTGTGGATCCATCAGCAGCTTGCAGACATCTGCGTGACCTGCCTTGGCAGCCGCCCTCAAGGCCCTGCTGTCGACAGAGTTCGCCCGGGCCCTGAACTCAATTCCAGTCACCGCTGGATCCATCAGCAGCTTGCAGACATCGGCGTGACCTTCCTTTGTAGACGCCCACAATGCCCTGCTGTCGCTAGAGTTCGCACGGGCCCTGAACTCAATTCCAGCCACCTCTGGATCCATCAGCAGCTTGCATACATCTGCGTGACCTTCATTGGCAGCCGCCCACAATGCCCAGCTGTCGGTAGAGTTCGCCCTGGCCCTGAACTTGAGTCCAGCCACCTCTGGATCCATCAGCATCTTGCAGACATCGGCGTGACCGTCCTTCGCAGCCGCCCACAAGGCCCTGCTGGCGGTAGAGTTCGCCCTGGCCCTGAACTCAAGTCCAGCCACCGCTGGATCCATGAGCAGCTTGCAGACATCTGCGTGACCTTCCTTGGCAGCCGCCGACAAGGCCCTGCTGTCGCTGGAGTTAGCCCTGGCCCTGTACTCAATTCCAGCCACCACTGGATCCATGAGCAGCTTGCAAACATCTGCGTGACCTTTCTTTGCAGCCACCCACAAGGTCCTGCTGTCGCTGGAGTTAGCCCTGGCCCTGTACTCAAGTCCAGCCACCTCTGGATCCATCAGCAGCTTGCATACATCTGCGTGACCTCCATAGGCAGCCGCCTGCAAGGCCCAGCAGTCTCCAGAGTTAGCCCTGGCCCTGTACTCAAGTCCAGCCACCTCTGGATCCATCAGCAGCTTGCATACATCTGCGTGACCTCCATAGGCAGCCGCCTGCAAGGCCCAGCTGTCTCCAGAGTTAGCCCTGGCCCTGTACTCAAGTCCAGCCACCGCTGGATCCATCAGCAGCTTGCAGACATCTGCGTGACCTTCACTGGCAGCCGTCCCCAAGGCCCTGCTGGCGCTAGAGTTCGCCAGAGCCCTGAACTCAAGTCCAGCCACCTCTGGATCCATCAGCAGCTTGCAGACATCGGCGTGACCTGCATTGGCAGCCGCCCACAAGGCCCTGCTTTCGCTAGAGTTCGCCCTGGCTCTGAACTCAATTCCAGCCACCTCTGGATCCATGAGCAGCTTGCAGACATCTGCGTGACCTCCATAGGCAGCCTCCCACAAGGCCCAGCTGTCGCTATAGTTCGCCCTGGCCCTGTACTCGAGTCCAGCCACCGCTGGATCCATCAGCAGCTTGCAGACATCTGCGTAACCTGCCTTGGAAGCCTCACGCAATGCCCAGCTGTCGCTAGCGTTCGCCCGGGCCCTGAACTCAATTCCAGCCACAGCTGGATCCATCAGAAGCTTGCAGACATCTGCGTGACCTGCCTTGGCAGCCGCCACCAAGGCCCTGCTGTCGCTAGAGTTCGCCCGGGCCCTGAACCCAATTCCGGCCACCGCTGGATCTATCAGCAGCTTGCAGACATCTGTGTGACCTGCCTTGGCAGCCACATGGAGAAGCTTGCTTTCATTTTGGTTCGCCCTCAATTGTAGGCCCCCCTGTACAAGAGGATTGGACACCAAGCATACTGCTAGAAGGTCGACTCGCCCCCCTTTCGCCATCATCTTTCCAACTCTCTGTGGTGGTTGGATCAGTCGGGCAAGGGGCAATCCTGAAAATCTGTTGCGCATAGTTTTGCACACTAATACAATCTTTGGGTTGGAAGAGAATAGGGCAATACGATCAAGAATGTCATGGGGAACCGACGTTAGGAATGGAAACGATGATTGCGTGTGCGAATGCATGTTCGATGTGTACAAACAAGCGCACAGGATGGTATAAATAAACAATGAGTTGGGATAAACCCTATAAACCCTTGGTTGCACTTGCCTGGCGGTATCTGAAAGCGGTACAGAATGGGTGTTCCTGTCTCCCGGCGATTTTTTTGAATTTTCCAAGCAGAAGTTAGATCTGTACGAACGAATCACTCACTCACCAACTAGAGATTTAGCTCTCCGCGGAATTAATGGGCGTTCCTGCCTCCCGGCCGATTTTAAAATTTCTAATCAGGATTTAGAGCCTCCTGAACGACTCGCTAGATTGAGATATCAGCACCAAGGAATCGCAATTACGCTCCATACCATGTTTCGCAACCCGTCAAAATCGACCGGGAGGCAGGAACGCCCATTAGTTGAGATTCCGACCAGACAAGGCTCCGAAACCAGTCAAAATCCCTCCGGGAGGCAGTAACAAATGCAAAACATTCAAGGACTGTAAAGACACAGAAGTTACATCTTCAAAGTAGCCTGAAAAGTCAAAGTGCTGTCTCACATCGTGCGCATCAATAATCATTTTCAAAGAGTTCCTGCCTCATAATCAAATATTTATGCTACATCTGGAATTATTGTGAACACGCAGCGATATTTGCTCTACGGTGGCAAGAAAGAAACGTGTCTTTCCTAACACAAGACACAGTTGCTGTCAAGTTTCAGAATGGCCCTGTACTCGGGGCCAGCTGCCTCTGGATCCATCAGCAGCAAGCAGACATCGGCGTGACCCTCCTTTGCAGCCGCCCTCAAGGCCCTGCTGTCGACAGAGTTCGCCCGGGCCCTGAACTCAATTCCAGCAATCGCTGGATCCATGAGAAGCTTGCAGACATCTGCGTGACCTTCACTGGCAGCCTCCCACAAGGCCCTGCTGTTGCTAGAGTTCGCAACGGCCCTGAACTCATTTCCGGCCACCGCTGGATCCATCAACAGCTTGCAGACATCTGCGTGACCTGCCTTGGCAGCCACATAGAGAAGATTGTTTTCATTTTGATTCGCCCTCAATTGTAGGGCCCCCTTAACCTGTACAAGAGGATTGGACACCAAGCATACTGCTAGAAGGTCGGCTCGCCCCCCTTTCGCCATCATCTCTCCAACTCGCTGTGGTGGTTGGATCAGTCCGGTTAGTGGCCATCCAGAAAATCTGTCGTGCAGAGTTTTACACACTAATACAATCTTTGGGTTGGAAGAGAAAAGGGCAATACGATCAAGAATGTCATGGGGAACCGACGTTAGGAATGATCGCGTGTGCGAATGCATGTTCGATGAACATGTGTGTACAAACAAGCGCACAGGATATGGTTTGAACTATTACAATCAATGCTGGAAAAAATTTACCTACTACAAAATTCATTGACAAGTGGAACTAAGTCCCCTTTACACTGTCCACTGTTTTAGTTGATAATCGTACATTGTGAGTACTTTTGAAAAAAGCAACAACGCCTCTTGCGGTTGTGCATTGAGTTGACAATAAAAACGATTTTAACAAATCCTTATTCGTCTCAAAAAGGTTGCTTACAAATTCACGTCGTTTTCGATTTACACCAAAGCGTTTCCACCTTCACAGAGTAGAACGACTGATGTTCGTAAATACAGAAGTTTTTAACACACCCAAGTCACTCGCCAACCAGAGATTTAGCTCTCCTCGGAATTGCGATTCCGACCAGACCAGGCTCCGAAACCAGTCAAAATCCCTCCGGGAGGCAGGAACAAATGTACTGGTGCAAATTGACAAGTTTCATCAAGTTTTGTAACCGATCTTGTCAATACAACAGATATTGTCTTCAGTAGAGAAACATTCAAGGACTGTAAAGATATAGAAGTTACATCTTCAAAGTAGCCTGAAAAGTCAAAGTGCTGGCTCACATCGTGCGAATCAATAATCATTTTTAAAGAGTTCCTGCCTCATAATCAAATAATATTTATGCTACATCTGGAATTATTGGGCACACGCAGCGATATATTTTCGCTTGAGCAAACTGAACACATTTCTGAAAAGTTTGAGGAGAGTTTGAAGATTAATACTTGCTCTACGGTGGCAAGAAACGTGTCTTGCCTAACACAAGACCCAGTTGCTTTCAAGTTTCACAATGGCCCTGAAATCGGGGACAGCTACCGCTGGATCACATGAGCAGCTTGCAGACATCTGCGTGACCTGCCTTGGCAGCCGCCCACAAGGCCCTTCTGTCGTTAGAGTTCGCCAGGGACCTGAACTCAAGTCCAGCCACCTCTGGATCCATGAGCAGCTTGCAGACATATGCGTGACCTGCCTTGGCAGCCGCCACCAAGGCCCTGCTGTCGCTAGAGTTCGCCCGGGCCCTTAACTCAATTCCAGCCACCGCTGGATCCATGAGCAGCTTGCAGACATCGGCGTGACCTGCCTTGGCAGCCGCCCACAATGCCCTGCTGTCGCTAGAGTTCGCCCTGGCCCTGAACTTGAGTCCAGCCACCGCTGGATCCATCAGCAGCTTGCAGACATCTGCGTGACCTGCCTTGGCAGCCGCCCACAATGCCCTGCTGTTGATATGGCTCGCCCTGGCCCTGAATTTGAGTCCAGCCACCTCTGGATTCATGAGCAGCTTGCAGACATCTGCTTGACCTTCCTGTGCAGCCTCACGCAAGGCCCTGCTGTTGAGATTGTTCGCCCTGGCCCTAAACTCAATTCCAGCCACCGCTGGATCCATCAGAAGCTTGCAAACATCTGCGTGACCTTTCTTTGCAGCCGCCAACAAGGCCCTGCTGTCGCTTGAGTTAGCCCTGGCCCTGTACTCAAGTCCAGTCACCACTGGATCCATCAGCAGCTTGCAGACATCTGCGTGACCTTCATGTGCAGCCGCAAACAATGCCCAGCTGTCGTCGGAGTTTGCCCGGGCCCTGAACTCAATTCCAGCCACCTCTGGATCCATCAGCAGTTTGCAGACATCTGCGTGACCTGCATTGGCAGCCGACCACAATGCCCAGCTGTCGCTAGCGTTCGCCCTGGCCCTGAACTCCAGTCCAGCCACCGCTGGATCCATCAGCAGCTTGCAGACATCTGCGTGACCTGCCTTGGCAGCCGCCCACAAGGCCCTGCTGTCGCTAGAGTTCGCCCTGGCCCTGAACTCAATTCCAGCCACCTCTGGATCCATGAGCATCTTGCAAGACCGCATCGGTTACCTCCTAGGTCAACCAGTCCTGAGACAATGCCCCGCTGAGCTGTCGACATAGTCGCCCGGGCCGGTAATCAATTACAGGCCGACGGCTGGATCATCAGAAAGCTTGCAACACCATCGCGTGACTTTTTTGCAGCCCCAAAGCAAGGGCCCTGTGTCGCTGGAGTTAGCCCTGGCCCTGAACTCAATTCCACCACGCCTGGATCCATCAGCAGCTTGCAACATCTGCGTGACCTTCATTGGCCAGCCCAGCACAAGGCTCCTGCTGTGTAGAGTTGCCCGGGCCCTGTACTCAAGTCCAGTACCGCTGGATCCATGAGCAAGCTTGCAAGACATCTGGTGACCCTTGCAGCCACATAGAGAAGATTGTTTTCATTTTGGTTCGCCTCAATTGTAGGGCCCCCTTACCTGTACAAGAGGATTGGAACACAGCATACTCTTAAGGTCGGCGCCCCCCTTTCGCCATCATCTCTCCAACTCGCTGTGGTGGTTGGATCAGTCCGGTTAGTGGGCCATCCAGAAAATCCGTTTGCAGAGTTTACACACTAATACAATCTTTGGGTTGGAGAGAAATAGGCAAATACGATCAAGAATGTCATGGGAAAAGTTATGGAATGATCGCTGTGTGCGAATGCATGTTCGATGAACATGTGTGTCAAACAAGCGCACAGGATGGTATAAATAAACAATGAGTTGGAATAAACCCTAAAACCCTTGGTTGCACTCTGCTGGGCGGAGATCTGTGAAAGTGCGGGTACAGCAGAATGGGTTTTCCTGCCTGCCCCGAGTCTATTTTTGAATTTCCAAGAACGAATTGGAGCAGTTCCACGAAACCACGGACTCAACTACACTCGCCAAATAGATATTTATCCATTTCTCCGCGGCACCACGTGCGATTTTCCCGACCTTCAGACAGGCTCGAAACCAGTCAAAATCCCTCCGGGGAGGGCCGTCTGTGGCTTTCTTGGAACAATATTTTTGTAACTCTGGGCCAATTGCTTTTCATTACTTTCTTACATTAAGGATATTCAAGTTTGTCATCAAGTTTTGTAATACGTATTGTCACCCACTACAACAAATATTATCTTCACGGACCCCCCGTTACTTGACCCACATTAAACATTCACACGGACATGTCCACACACAGCCACCACTGCACCGAAGTTATCATCTTCCCAAAGTAGCCTGAAAACGTAATTCCCTTCCTAGTGCCGCCTGCTTTTTAGCACTATGTGCTCCTCAAAATAATCCCATTTCATGCCTCTCACGATCAAATATTTATTTGCACATGCTGGAGACATTACTTGGGCACACCGCTTCAGCGATTTATTTTCGTTTGAGCACAAACTTGAACACACCTTCAGTTCTCTGAACCCCAAGTCTTGATGGAGAGTTTGAGATGTACATTTAATTGCTGTTTTGTATCCCTGACTTTCTGGCTGGGAAATGAACGTGTCTTGCTTACATAAAGCACACAGCACCCAGTTCGCTTTTTTCAAGTTTAACAATGGCCCTGAACTCCGGGGACAGC
>JACBWV010000686.1:0-86906 GCA_013435795.1 Chlamydomonas sp. ICE-L
TCAAAACTTCAGGAGTTGGGTATTTATACATTTCAATATAATCGCGTTATAGTCGCGATTATATTAACTCGTATGTTTTCAAACATGGTATCAAATATATCCGTAACTATATATCTTGCGATTGATAGTCGATATAGAGATTTGTCTAAATTTCCTGACGCCAACAATTTTATAGTCGAGTTTGATACCCCTTTCAAGAACATTATTTCTATTGAATTAGTATATGCTCTATACGATAAGCTGGGAACCGAACGGTAGATAAATTTATGTATACCAGAAATTAGGAATTTTGTGGTGTCCAACAACAATATTTTGAACGGTGCATTCACACAATTGCCTCTTAATTTAAATACTAATGAATACACATCTGATAAATTTCGGTCCATTAAAGTGTTTAATCAACCCCTATCAAAATTGACCAGATTATCCATGATCCTAATTTCAGACGATGGAAATCCGTATCCCATGAACGATTATTTCGCCAGATTTGAAATAGTATGCAGTAATACCATGTTATAACCGTTCATTTCGAATATAAAATGATACGAATAATAAATAACATTTTTCCGAGTTTATCTAGAACAAGTTTTGAGTCATGATTGATAAAAATTGATTTAAACACATTATTTTTCTAATTTGTACGATCATGAAGACTTGTAAAACTTGTACCGTCGACAAGGAAATTGACTGCTTTGAAGTGACAACGAAAGATGGTAAATGCAGACGCACTATATGCAAACCTTGTTACAACCGTCAGAAGAGCGATCGGGATAAAATAGCGGAACAGAAGACAAAGACGCAATGTATGTCATATCGACGTTTCAAAGCTCTGATATCATATGTCCGGTGCAAATACGGAAATGATGAGTTGATTTGCTATAGCGATGCAGAGAAACTAGAATCGAAAATGTCACTTCCTTGTCACTATTGTGACCATTCACCTAAAATTGGAGATCCTCTAAATAGTCTCGTGGAAACCTCTAAATGGTCTCGTGGAAAATACGAACATTCTAATACAGTACCTTGTTGTGGAGTTTGCAATTCCATGAAGCTTACGTTCACAGTTGATGAGTTCATTCAAGGTGTCCGTGACATTATTGACTACCGCGGTCATTTCACTGGATTGGAAAGACCTGGATTGGAAAGACCTGGATTGGAAAGACCTGGATTGGAAAGACCTGGAATGGAAAGACCTGGATTGGAAAGACCTGGATTGGAAAGACCTGGAATGGAAAGACCTGGATTGGAAAGACCTTTTGGAGGCTCGTCAGAACGCCGGGACGCTATAAAGGACAAGACGGATGAGCTTACTTATAATATGAAATTAAAGTTATGGTCTGGTGAATGTTACTTGTGTGGTAGAGGACCATCTTTTGGAATTGATCGTGTTGATCCGACGAAGAACTATAGAGACGACAATTGCAAAAGTTGTTGCTCGCTTTGCAATAATATGAAAAAAGATTGGTCCGAAACTATTTTCTTGACACATGTGTCACAAATATACACATATACATTGTTATGGGTGTTGGGAGATACTCGGAACATATTGAACAATGTAATGGGTCAACTAAAACCTGTTGCCCCACTTGATGAAAACGGACAACCATTGATTATATTTCCGAGCGCTAGTTGTGCTAATGAAATAATTGGTAGGAATGGGTCTACAATTGTCCAAAACGCTATTACCCGTAACACAAAAGGTAACGGGCATTACTGGAAATATGTCGATGTTGGAGAATACAAAAGTCAAAGTTTATATAATATAAAACCTCTCATATAATTTTATATAATTTTAAAAAACAAAAATGATATCCGATTCAATTCGAGTCTTATATAAAGAGATATGTATTGTTGATCATTATTTTACATTATTATTTTCCACAAGTATTTCATACCATGCTCGTTCAAAATAATGTCCCGCTTCTGGGTCGATGTGATTGTCTACGAAAGATATCAGATATTCGTAAAAACTTTTTGGATGGTATGCAACTTGTATCCGCTATTATACACATAGGTTCCTCTGGTGATTATGGTCATTATGTTGCCATGTTGAAAATAGGCAATAAAGAATGGGTGTGTTACGATGATCAGAATGATATTATGGAACGCTTTCAAGAATCGAGATTATTATCGCCAGATTTGAATTAGTATGCAGTAATACCATGTTATAGCCGTTCATTTCGAATATATACTGATGCGAATAATAAATTGGTACGTAAATAAAGGTTTGGTCGTACATCTAAAGACAAGTTGATAAAAATTGATTTAAACACATTATTTTTCTAAAATGTCACTTCCTTGTCACTATTGTGACCATTCACCTAAAATTGGAGAACCTCTAAATGGTCTAGATCGCATGAACCCTCGTGGAAAATACGAAGATTCTAATACAGTACCTTGTTGTGGAGTTTGAAATTCCATGAAGCTAATGTTCACAGTTGATGAGTTCATTCAAGGTGTCCGTGACATTATTGACTACCGCGGTCATTTCACTGGATTGGAAAGACCTTCTACTTTTGGAGGCTCTTCAGAACGCCGGGACGCTATAAAAGACAAGACGGATGAGCTTACTTATAATATGAAATTAAAGTTATGGTCTGGTGAATGTTACTTATGTGGTAGAGGGCCAGCGTTTGGAATTGATCGTGTTGATCCGACGAAGAACTATAGAGACGACAATTGCAAAAGTTGTTGCTCGCTTTGCAATTATATGAAAAAAGATTGGTCCGAAACTATTTTCTTGACACACGTGTCACAAATATACACATGTACATTGTTATGGGTAATAGGAGATACTAGTAACGTCATGACTCATTTAACAGGTCAAAAAAACCTGTTGCTCCACTTGATGAAAACGAACAACCATTGATTATATTTCCGAGTGCTAGTTGTGCTAACGAAATAATTGGTATGAATTGTCCAAAACGCTATTACCAATAACAAAAAAGGTCACGGGCATTACTGGAAATATGTCGATGTTGGAGAATACAAAAGTCAAAAAATAGATATGCAAAAGTGCCAGAATGTTATCATCCGTATACGCAAAATATAGTTCATTGCGATACAATGGTACGTACAATGATGCACACAAATATGGGAGGGTTGGCACCTAATTGGCATAAGCTAAGCCCCCCATACCCGACATAATCCTCAACACATTGTAATTCACTGAATACACTCTGATTTTGCAAGACCTTGATCCGTTTCCTTGGATATTCTTCACTGATGCGGGTGTTAGATTTAGGTTGAGAGTGGCATTGTCAATTCGAGAAAAGTTGCAAGTTCCACTGGGCTGGTGATCGACAGGACGGAGGGCGAAGCTGTAAGTACAAATTCCTTGGCTAGGTACGTTTTCGAAATGCTGATATGGCTGCACACAATTGTAGTACTTACCGCAACGTTCGGCCATGCGATCGTGTCCATTGAGTTGTAGACGGGCATTGTCGGTGGGGTTATCACCGTGTCCAAAGTATGATGTGATGAAAGTGTTAACGCTTCCTCTAGCAGCTATACTACCTGACGTGAGACCGGTCAATGATAATTCATTTGTTTTCATGGATTCGTCTTCATGATCTGTGTAGTTAAACCACTGCTTACCTTGTGCGTAGTTAGCATATGAATCTCCCATACCCTTGATAGGGCCGGCAATGTGATCATCTGGTTGCACAACCCACACAAGGAACTTTACAGGGTGATTGAAGTTCAGTTTCAGCTTGTTAGGTTGTTGTGATGTAGATTCATCTCCCGTGAATTGTAGTTGTTCTATCAAATATTCGTGTGAGAATTGGGCAAAACGTCGGCGTTCGTCGGTATCGAGATACATGTAGTCAACATACAGAGATGCATTCAGGCTTCCAACAGGCATGGGGACGGAAGGGTCTGAATACACTTCTACTCCACCGGCATCCGCAATCTTTCCAAAGTAACAGCAGTCCTTGGCTTCGCGGAGCTCGATATTGATCTTGACTTCGTGATACTGAAGTGCAATGAGTGGAAGTGAAAGTCCGATGGACCTGCAAAACCAGAATTGGAGAGGAATATACAGGACGTCACCATCTATGATGACATCTGGCTCGGTGGGTGCTCCGTTCCTGTATTGCTTTTTGAGAGTGGTCAGACGAGGAACATTGCCAACCATATGGGCATATCCTAGAGCGTGTCCAGCTGTTTGTGTCAGCTCGTTCCAAATATGGAGCCAATCACCATAGTGCTTATCAATCCGCTGGCCTCCGATTTCAACTTCCACGGTTTTGATTAGGATATGACCAATCCATTCTAGATACCTGAATGCATGGCCATCAGGAATGTTTACATATGGCAATTCGACACGTAGGTACATGCGGTTGATAAGATCACCATTCCTGCTAATAGTACAAGTCACTTTCTTTCCCCAATCGGCCATTCCATTAAATGTCTGTTCTATACATTCCATAGCAAATCCAGTATGCCTTCTGTACACGATCTTGAAAAATGTAATCTGAGGGTTTCCTGTAAGGTAAACGTCTTGAGCGCCGTAAGCTACGAGTTGCATTAATCCTCCTCCCATTTTTTTGTTCTATATATAGTATTGTTGCAGAAAAAAATTCTGAAGTCAAACGTATTAATTTAGCATTCTAGGGATTTCAAGGTGTTGATTAGTATTTACACTATTACCATACATAATATAGGATTTGGGAGCGTTCGCCACTAGACAGCCAAATCTATTTATTTTGAGTTAAATTTAATCTAATGAAATATAAAACATGCCTAAAACTTCTGGAATAGTCGCTAGTAGATCATCATTCTCACCAAGTACTTTTTTGACCACCCCCGCATACATTCTTATGATTGCTTATGTTATCGTGGGAATAGTCATTTTATTGCCATTCGAATTAAAGGTGTATAACGATGTAAATCAAGAGTACGAAATTATAGAGTACAAGTTCATGCATAGATTGTTATTGATTCTATATTTGCTATTGCCTATAATTCTACATGTATACAGCGTCAATTGTATGATGGTAGGAAATTGTACCATATGGTCTTACGTCTATACATTTATTCACGTTACATGGATCCTTGTCTTTATATTTATTGCATTTTCATATGCATTTGCTAAAAAATAACAATTTCGATTGTGTAATTCAATAGTTAGTAACTTATAAACTTTTTATGCAAGTCTGAATCCGACTTATTTTTCAAAATCATTATATTGCCACCTAATGGCGTCTGTAATCATTATCAACTTTGTCCGGTTTATTTTACCGGTCATCTAGGAAAACAAAGTCTTAATATTTATTTCAATTTCAAAATCACATAGGTAGAAGAAAAATGGATTCTGTAATCGTTTTCGGATTCAATAGTTAGTTACGATTAATTTGTCCTTAGTAAGGAAAGTTACATTGTGTCGTTTAAACTTTCTATACAATTCTGGGTCTGAATTGTTTTTCAAAATCATTATATTTGCGCCATTTTTATTGACAGCGTCTATATAATCATTATCAACAATATATTTGTGTTTGTTTTCCCTGTCATCTAGAAAAACAAAATCATGAATATCAATATGATCAATCAAGTTTGTAATTGATACATTTGTCATGTCTCCTTGAGTAGACTTCATAAACTTGTTGACATTGTATATATTCTCCTTAAAGTAATATTCGTTGAATCCTCCATTATTCATATGGATGTTCTCGAAATCTCGTTGGTACAAATGCAGACCAGCATTTCCGTATGCACATGTACCTTCGAAAATTTCACTCTTGATATGATTGCTTAATTCATTTGGATCATTGTATGTGCACTTCCAAACATTAAGTATATGTGCATTTGGATTGTTAATCAACCACTTGGATGGACGTATATACTTTATAAATTTACCATTCCCGATATTGGCATCTACAAATCTATTATGAGTGGGTACGTTATTTGACAAATACTTGTACATAGTTCATTTTGTCAATACAAGCTTTAAATGATAATAATAAAAAAATGATTTAAAGAACTACACATTAAAGTTTGAATATTACTAGAATCATGAAGAATTATGGATGGCAAACGCGGAATCCTAGAGAAATGTCAGTTTTCCAGACAGTCCATACTAGATCTGTCACGATATGTGATATCCAATATTCTTTAGACGCAACACGTGGCTTTGATAAATGTAATACAAGGATATACTTTGAGAGCTGTTGTATTAATTACGACAACGTAGAAAAATATTATGACAAAGTCAATGTGTTGAATACCGCCTACTACAAAGACAATGTGTGTGATATATCGCCATTATATCGTTGTATAGCAATGTTTTCCGCTATAAAAAGACTGTTATGTATTGTTATTCTCGATATTTAATTATGATCCACACATCATACAACCAGTATCCATAGTGCAAACTCCTGTATCTGATAGTTCTTCCTCGTCTAGTGTAATCTTCACCGGGTCCACCACAGGACGAGTTCTAAGATAATACATACCCGTCTTCAATCCTTTTTTCCAAGCATAAAAGTGAAAGCTAGTAAGCTTGTTGAAATTCGGCTCGGCAATGAACACATTAAAGCTCTGACTTTGGTCAATAAACGCACCCCGATCGGCTGCCATGTCGACCAATGCCTTTTGTTTTATCTCCCATGCAGTTTTGTACACGTTTTTCATGTACCCTGGAATAGAAAGACCTTGAACGGAACCATTGTTAGCTATAAGTGTATTGATGGTTGAACGATTCCACAAACCCAGGTTTTTGAGGTCGATAGTGAGATGGGGATTGACAACAACAAACTCCCCACTCAATACACGTCGCACGTAAATGTTAGACGTATAAGGCTCGAATGCCTCGTTATTCCCCATAATCTGACTTGTACTAGCAGTAGGCATGGGTGCAACAAGCAAAGAATTCCTTAATCCGTATTTTTTTATGTTTTCACGCAGACCTGTCCAATCCCAAATGGTGTTGTTTGTTTCGACGCCCCACATATCTGGTTGTAAAATGCCTTGACTAGTTTTGCTACCTATATATGATTCATACGGTCCCATCTCTTTGGCTAGTTCATTACTCGCTTCTAGGGCTGAAAAATAAATGCATTCGAAAATGTCCCTGTTTAGTTGCATGGCTCCTGAAGACTCGAAAGCATATCCCATTACGATGAATGTGTCCGTCAGACCTTGTACACCAATTCCAATGGGTCTGTGTTTCATATTGCTCCTTTTTGCGTTTTCAACTGGATAACTGTTCTTGTCAATAATCTTGTTCAGGTTCCTTGTAACTTGGTGAACAATCTTTCTCAACTTTTGAAAGTCGAAGCTACGGATATCGTCTTTGATAGGCATCCCGAACAATTTTCCACGTTTGTCGCGGTGTTCACTGTTTACAAATTTCGGGAGCGCGATGCTTGCCAAGTTGCAAACGGACGTTTCTTCAGGGTCTGAGTACTGAATGATTTCTGTACAAAGGTTGCTGCTCTTGATTGTCCCTAGATGTTGTTGATTGCTTTTTCGGTTGCACGAATCCTTGTACAAAATATACGGGGTTCCCGTCTCGAATTGTATACGATCAAAAATTGATCATTTCCTATACTACCACTATCCTGTTTGATCCCCTTTATATCAAATAGTTTGGCCAGCATTATTATAACTGAAGTTATACAAAATCTACCATTAACTATATTTTTTCTCAAATTTACGCTATATGTTGGGTCGGTTTTGAAGAAAAAGTCTTCAATTAGCACAAGGAGCTTAGTAGATGGTCGTTTTTTGTCTTTAGTAGGCGGTGCCAATACGTAGTTTATTTGGCCTTTTATTAAATTAATATCCTGTATTATTAAACTCGAACTGCCATTGTATTGTGGAAACTTAGACTCGAAAATATAATGGTTAGACCACGGTCGTCTCACTTTAAATAACGCTATAAGAATAATGTCAAAACACAATTGGATTTCTTCTGTATGTTTTCTTTCGGTCTCTTGGTCGGTTATATTTTCAGTAGATTCTAAATCCATAGTACTATTCAAAACGTCTGACGTAGATAACGCTGATTCAATAGATTTATCTGAACCCGGTCGTTCCATTTTCAAGCGCTCGTCATTAAGGTTACCATTAGAAGATTCTAAATCCATAGTAGTATTCAAAACGTTTGACGAAGATAATGCTGATTCAATAGATTTATCCGAATCCTGTCGTCCAGTGGATGACCTCATTGATAGTATAGGATCTTTATATCCGGTCAAACTAGGCCGTTTCATAATAGGCATTGTTTTTCGCACTTGTTTCTGCTTGTTTTTACCATCTAGAGAACCAGATGATTTTACTGTATCTGTAGAACTATCTTCAGAGTCAGATGATTCTTCTATCTCCGTAGAACTGTCTTCGGAAGAAGATGAATCCATAGATCGTGATGTATCTCTAGATTCTTTCAAACTAGACCGTTTATTATTTAACATTGTTTTTGGAACTTGTTTCAGCTTTTTCTTACCATCCAAAGTTAATCTCTGAACCCTTGGCGCCTGCTTTGATCATATTGATCATACGGTTATCATTGTCGTCCACTTGGCTGGCAGCCATGTCACCGATTTGCTTAGCAGCCCTTTTTAGCAGATTATTGACTTCTTGTTCGAAATAATCAGCATTGTTCTTGGTCGACTTGTTATCCAGCTCACCTTTATGGATCTTTGCAATGAAATCTAATACTTTGACCTTCATGTTTTTTACAATCTCATTACACTTTTCAGCAGTTACGGGCTGACTACCAAATCTGAAATGCCAGTACTAAATCCAGAGTAAACCAACCAGTTACATATGAGCTGTTGGGTGTTGTCGAAAAACATGCGTGTATCATCCGGAGAGTACTCATTGTAGATTGAATGAACTAGTCCTTTGGAACGTCCTTGGTAGATGCTCTTGTCCAGGGTTCCTTGGATGATTTCACCATTTTCAATGATCACATAATTTTCTGAATCATCCGCTTTGCGTTCGTCGAAAAACTTATTGGCTGTGCGGACATTGATGTTTGGAGGGATGATTGTAGACAGTAGTTGCTTACCCGACCATCGCTCCATGTTAGTACCAGGAAGAAGTTGTGCCTTCGGAATGGGCTTGATACCATCGATAATGGGTGATAAAATGTTGAACATCAGCTTCTCGTTCAAGTAAACGTTATTATTCGTTAACCTATATACACCGGTACAGATGTCTTGGACAATGCTAACAATCGGACTGCTGTCACGAGGACTCATGATTTGCTGTGGCACGGCTGCAAGACTGATAAGCTCTTGTTGAGTTTGTAGAGATTGAGGAACGTGGGCATTCATTTCATCTCCATCAAAATCAGCGTTGAAACTGGGAGTGACACACACATTGAGGCGAAAAGTGTTGTAAGGCATGACGACAATCTTGTGAGCCATCATACTCATCTTATGTAACGACGGCTGGCGATTGAATAACACATAATCACCGTCACGCAAGTGGCGCTCCACAACATCTCCGTTCTCCAAAGCATCCGCAATCTGATCCCTGTTGACGTTTCTCAGCCTGATCTTTCTGTTGTTATCGTTCGTCTTGATGACATATTTGGCACCCGGATATACATCAGGACCCACATTGACCAATTTCACAAGCTCTTCCCTGGTGATGTCGTTTACAATATCAGGAAAAGTCAGGTTCATAGCTACCTTGATCGGGACACCCAGCTCCTCAATGCTGATATTGGGATCAGGTGTGATGACAGACCTCGCTGAGAAATCAACACGCTTCCCCATCAAATTCCCACGAATCCTTCCTTCCTTGCCCTTCAATCGTTCACTGATAGACTTGATGGGGCGTCCGGTTCGCTGGTGGGACGGTGGCAATCCGGGAATATTGTTGTCTATCAATGTAGACACATCATACTGCAAAACCTGGGTCCAAATGTCGTACTGCTCCTTGGTAGCATTCTTATCCAGCTTGGCCTTCAAAGCTTGGTTTATCTTAACAATCGAACTCAGCTTATGAGTCAAGTCGTCCTCAGAGCGCTGTCCAGTGTCGTTGCGGACCGATGGCCTAACACAAGGCGGTGGCACGGGGAACACGGTACAAACCATCCATTCAGGGCGTACAAATTTTGTACAGAATCCGAGAGTTTCGATATCCGTGTCTGTGATCCTTCGAAGAATGCGCAACACATCTTCAGCGTTCAATATTTGCTTATTGACTATAGAGTAAGCATTTTCAGGAATACCTTGTAAATTCTTCCACTCCATTATAATCCGAAAAATACCATCCTTGTCTTTGGCGATTATCAGCTAGAAAGCACTTCGAAGAGTGGAGAGAGATGTATGCAGCGGAGACAGACGCGCCAATCTATACACGGAGACAAGAATAGCGTTACAAGGACAGGCGGACGCCAAAGAACACCAGCGGTGGGAGAGGCGGATGCCTGTAACCTGACTAGACCCTAAGTCAGGAAACTTAAGCCAGGCACCGGCTATACAGAGTGTGTCAGTGAGAGACCGATGACGCAGTCAACAGGAAGCTGTCACCGTGTCATGAAGGATGACACAGTCTACGGGAAGCTGACACAGTACAGACAGAAACACTGTCTGGGCCGATAGTTCTAAGGAAGTACATAAGTAGTCACCAAGTCATAAAACGCGTGAGAGCACCGCAATTCATGCTGACACTCCACCTATGACACAGGTGACATACAATACTATCTCTCCACCTATGGCACTGGGGACATATAACTATATGTAACATATATAAAAAAAAAAAATTAAAGAACTCCGGAAAAATCGAGAGAACTTCAAATGGAACCCAAAGGGCTATAGGAAGGAATGAAACAAGGCAAAAAATTCGAAAACAATTTGCCAAGCTAGAAAGAGAGGAAAAACTAATATCAAAAATGGGTAACAACGGTATAGAAAACCCGATCCGGGAATAGGAACCTAATGCCAAACTTTGATAACGAAAAGAAACTAATATGACCAAATGCAAGGATGACCCTTAGAAGAAGCGGTCATACCTAACATGCGGACAAACCTCCAGAACACTGCAGGATCAAGGGGCTTGGTGAAGGGGTCAGCACAGTTATCCACGGTGTTAACATAGGCAACATCCAGTGAACCATCCTCCACCAGCTCCTTGATGTAGTGATGAATAACATCAATGTGCTTGCTGCGAGGCAGGAGCTGCCAGTCTTTGGCCCAACTTAGAGACCCTAAGTTGTCACCCTGAATGGTAACCAAAGCACAAGGCAGACCCAGATCCACCCTCAATTTCTTCAACCATTGTACCTCCCTGGCAGCCTGGGACAGGGCCTGATACTCAGCCTCACTAGAGCTAATGGCAACAGTAGGCTGCCTCTTGCTCATCCAGTTCACTATGCACCCCCCAGCTAGCACAGCAAAGCCAGTCTGAGACCGCCTGTCAGACCCATCATCAGCAAAGGATGAGTCACTGAAGACAGTAAAAGAGAACTCAGGGTTGTGGGTGTAAGTGAGACCCAGGTGGGAATGTGTTCTCAAATACAAGAGCAACCGCTTGGCAGCCCCCCAGAGAGGGACGGTAGGGTGAGCAGAAAACCTGGACAGGTAGCTCACAGCAAAAGAAATATCAGGCCTGGTGCAAGTAGCCAGGTATAGCAAAGCACCCACAAGAGAGAGGTACTGGCTATTAGACGGCAGGGGTTCTCCAGGGGCGTCAGAAACGGTGGACTTGGCCATGGGGGCAGCAAACCTGGGTGGGGCAGCATCAGTAAGACCAAACTGCTCCACCAGATCAACAATGTAGGTGTGCTGAGAGATGTTGATCTGAACACACCTGCCTTCAGAATCAAGTGTAACATGCATGTCCAAAGAGAGGAACTGAACCGGAACACCCATCTCTTTGACCTCCCAGCCAGCCTTTTCCATAGCCTGGATAAGCAACACATACCTATCCAGCTCACTAAAAGCACAGATAAAATCATCAACATAGGTCAGAACATAGCTCCACCCACCATCAGAATCCTTCCTAAAATACAGAGCAGGTTCAGCCTTGCACATAGTGAAGCCGTGTGCAACCAGAACCCGCTTGACATCCCTACTCCAAGCCCTGGGTGCCTGCTTCAATCCATAAAGAGACTTGAGCAGCTTGCACACAAGGGGAACACCGTTGGGACCAAGGTGCTGAAAGCCCTCAGGCTGGCGGCAGTACAGGTCCAGACCAGGTTCCAGCTTAGCGTTCAGAAATGCAGTTTTGATGTCCAGCTGCCGAACAAACATCTTTCTATGAGTGATGGCAGCCAGGAGCACCCGAAGACCTGCTTTAGAGGAGACAGGGGCATATACGTCATGAAAATCCAGCCCAGGACGTTGCAGAAAGCCACGTACCACAAAACGTGCCTTGAAGCGTATAGAACCATCAACCCCAATCTTCTTCACAAATAACCACCTGCCTGACAGGATCTTTTGCTTACGAGGCTGTGGAGTGAGTACCCAAGTACCATGGGCATGTAGGGAAGCCATCTCATCCTTCATAGCAAGAAGCCATTGATCCCTGTCAGGGTTGGTAGGGAGCATGGCAGCTTTATAGGTTAGTTCAGTGGAGGGGGCAACAGATGCTCCCACGTACAAGCAGTTTACTTGTACATGAGCAGCGGGGATATCAGCAGTATCAGCAGTAACCGGTAGTAGAGCCCCCAGTGCAGAACTACTGCCTGGTTGAACAGGGCCGGCCTTATTTGCCTCTAATTCAACGAAGCCTGGGTCGACCGGAACACCCCAGCCATACGCAGTATCGGAGCCTGACCAATGATCAAGATCATCACTTGCACTATCGGCAAAGGCTACATCATCACCCGGGCTCCCGATTAATCTATCAGGAACGGCAGGAGGCGAAGCGCTCACCAACCCCTTCGAGCCATCCAAGATGATTGGAGCAGGGTGACTATTAGACAATGGACCTATAAGAGGCTCCACTATGATCTGAGATTGTCGTAATCCTAGAGCTTCACCGACGGAATTTGACGCAGAGGAGGGCCTGGCGACCCCCTGAGATTCGGCTAAGATTTTATCCGTAGGAACTGCAGATCCTCGCCCGCCCAGTGCATTCTCACGCAATACAGTACCAGCAGCCCCTGACCTGGGACGCAGAATCATCCTATGGCCAGGACAGTGGTCAACAATTGGGGAAAGCAAAGGATCTAGGGAATGGACCGCAGCCTCAGGCATGTGTCCGTTGATAGCGGCAAGATGCTAGAAACATACGGCGACCCGTCATAGGGAGGAAGCCCAGGACTACAGTTATAGCTAAACTGTTCATAGAAGAGTACATCACGACTCTCTACTACCTGGCGCAACTTAGGAACCCAAATAAAATAACCCTTACTCACCAGAGAATACCCAACCAGTCTACCAGATAACGCCCTTTCGTCCAGCTTGTTACGTTTCTTCCCATTGACTAACGTGACATAGCAGGGGCATCCAAACACACGTAACAACGACACATCAGGCATCACCCCATAAAACAACTCATAAGGTGTCTTGCGTCCCTGATTGGGCAGTCGGTTACGAAGGTAACAAGCAGGTAGGAAGGCATAAGGCCAGAAAGACTTAGCTAGCTTTGATTCCAGGTGGATACTCCTAGCTATAGACTGCAAGACCCCATTATACCTTTCCACAGTTGCGTTCTGCTGGGCAGTGTACACCAACGATAACTCATGTACTGCCCCAACCGATATCAGCCAATCCTCGAACCATTTAACTATAAACTCCTTGGCCCTGTCAGATCTCAGACACTTAAAGGCAAACCCCTGCAGCTGATTTGACCATCTGAGGATGATAGTTTGGACTGCTAAGGGAGCTTCATCCCTGGTCCTCAAGCACAATACTTCAGCAAAGCCAGAGAATTGGTCTATGAGGCACAGGATGTAAAACTCCCCACGCAGACCCCTAATATGAACTGGTCCCATTATATCCAAGTAAAGTCGTTGGAGAGGTGCACGGATCTCAGTTTTGCTTTCTTTAGGAAAAGGGAGACGTTTGCCCTTAGCCTTGTGACAAGCATCACATAGGATCTTACCCAACTTTTGCAGTTGACCCAGACTGAGGGGTAAGTTCTTAACCATACCACTCTTGACAAGTTTGTGTAAGGCACTATAGCCGGGATGACCCAACCGCCTATGCCACAACCATGCAGGAGTGGTAGGGAGAACAACTCCACCGTCCTCATCAACATCAAGTGCAAACGCTGGATAATTGTCAGCAACTCTTAAACAACGACTGGAGGTGTGACAAGGCCTACATGCAAACTTGTACACACCATCACTGGAGGCAGGGAAGGACCAGAGAACAGAAGAGCCCTGAGTGGCAGTGCAACTAAGACTATCAAAAGAAACCTGGCAGTGGAGAGAATGAGCCACAGCATTTACTGACAGGAGATTCACCGGACAGTGAGGGATATAAAGAACATTGGTTAGAGTGATTGATGTTGGTAACCAATCACTACATAACACAATGGATCCCTTACCCTCTGACCGTTGAATCACCCCGTCACCAAATCGAACCGTAGGCCCAACAGCAGAAGATTCAAACACAGTGAACAAAGACTTATCACCCGTGATTGACATTCCAGCTCCAGAGTCCACATGCCAGACACCCTCAGAAAGACTAGGGCTACACACGTTAGAGAACTTCGTAGTGCAAGAGAATAGGACAGAGCGTACCTCCTAGTTCTTGGACATGGCGTACCCATCAATCTGAGCCTGCAAGGAGGACAACTGCTTGCGAGTCAGCGAACCTGGAAGGGCCAAGGCAACGGGCACGGGTTCAATGCCCGGTGCACCAGCCTTGGCCTTTCGCAGGTGCGGATGTTTCGTCCAGCAACGGTCCTCCGAGTGGCTCGTTTTGGAAAGACAGGGGCCCCAAGTGCAATCCAAGCGCCTCTTGGTAGTCCCGGATCGCGGGACCAACCAGGATGCCTCGGATCAGACTTAGGGAGAGACACGTTCAAGAAATCTAATGATCTATATGCTGCCAGACAGGTCCAGTAATCAACAGGCTGGTTCTGATGCAGTGCGAGACCAAACTGTAGCCGCAGAGAGTCGAAGCGGGGGTGCATGATGCCATTAATAATAGTATGCATGGCATGGCGCTGAGGCTGTGGGTATCCCGCACTGCGGAGGTCAGTGCACAAGCCCCAGACCCTGCGAAAGAACACATCCACAGGTTCAGAGTTGTCCATGGTTGCACGCCGAAGCTCAACAAGCATGAGAGGGACACGAGCAGCAAGAGCATCAGAACGCTGTCTACGGATATGCAAGAAGATATCCCGAGGAGTGGCAAAATCCTGATACACATTGACCATCGCATCCGTCATGTTCGCAAGCATCATAGTGAGACACATGAACTCCTGACGTTCCAGGGGCAGGGCACTAAAACCCAACAGTGCAGGATCTACACGAGACTCACCATGAGAGGCCGAGGGTCCAGCAGCAAGAGGATCAGGCACAGGAGCATACGAGGCACGAACCGACATAAAATACTCGGCAGCAATGCCAGCATCATATGCGCGCTGATCATCTAAGTTCCTAATGAGATCTAAGGAACGCGCAACACTCGCAACGAGCTCGAAATCAGGCCTAACAGGAACAAAACTGAGAGGGACCTTGACATACTGATACCCTCGGAGATCATTGTTCCTACGCCCAATCCCACCAATGGTAACACCTCCAGGGGAAGGGTAGTTAATCCCTGCCTTCACAGGTCCTAGAAAAGCACGACACTCATGACCCAGCTCAGAGTAAGCCATCACACGCTTAGGGCGACCCTTTCTATCTAGATTAGCCCGAGTGGCTGCCTCATCCAGCCTACCGTACAAAGTGCGATCAAGAGAATCTCCAGCATACTGGGCTTGGCGAATAAGTCGGCAGTCCCGCACAGCCAGCCGCACAGGTGGTGTGCCATCAAGCAGATGTTCCCAGGATATGCCGGACAGCGTAGGATTCATAGACGGCGGAGGGCCAGGCGCAGGTGGCAGATCCACCGGTGGAGGTGGAGGGGGCTCCTGCGAGGTGCCAGCAGCAGATCTGTGGACACTCGTGGCAGCAGCCTCGCGAGCCCGAGTGTGGTAAGCACAAGGAGCCCGCTCTGCAGGGTTGCGAGCCTGCTCTGCAAGGTTGAGTAGAGGACCCAAAGGACCAAGAGACGAACTCCGCAGCAAAGACGGCTTGACCACCTCAGGTAGGTCCGGTGGAAGCGGCGCAAGCAGAGCGGCAGACGGAGGCTTGAAGACCGCAGGAGAAGGTGCCAATTGAGGCTCATACACCGGAGAGACAGTGGAGGTGTGGAAAACCCTAGTAGCAGAAGAGGGAGTGACTCCACCGAAGTCGCCACTTCTGGCACTCTGTAGATCTTCCATACAATCATCAGAGTAATCTTCCTCTGAGTCGTCAGACTTGCCGTAAGCATAGCCATCTTCATGGCTATGGAGAGCAAGGTCTACAGTGTCGTAGGTAAAGCGGGCATCAGCGGGTGGAGGCGACCTTGCATACTGGATAATCTGTGTGGAAACACAGCATAGGCGCATCATAATATCCTCAACCTCAGGTCGGAGACGTTGGACAAAAGGAGAAGGAGACGGAGAAATGGAGGTATTGGAGGGGGGGGTGGCTTCCGTGATGGCGGAAGGAGACTCATCTCCGGCAGCAGAGGCCGCTGGCGCGCAATCATCTAGCCAATCAGTGGGAACACGAATCTTTAGAGGAAGAATTCGGTCGCATCCATTACTGATAATGACGCTCTCCATACCGCGCGACCAGGAAATACCATTCTGTGGGGTAAGTTTCTCAAAGCCGGCAGGAGGCCCACGCGGAAGTTGCATTGTAAAGCAGTGGTAGAAGTAATAAGCCCGTAACCTATCAGCTAGAAAGCACTTCGAAGAGTGGAGAGAGATGTATGCAGCGGAGACAGACGCGCCAATCTATACACGGAGACAAGAATAGCGTTACAAGGACAGGCGGACGCCAAAGAACACCAGCGGTGGGAGAGGCGGATGCCTGTAACCTGACTAGACCCTAAGTCAGGAAACTTAAGCCAGGCACCGGCTATACAGAGTGTGTCAGTGAGAGACCGATGACGCAGTCAACAGGAAGCTGTCACCGTGTCATGAAGGATGACACAGTCTACGGGAAGCTGACACAGTACAGACAGAAACACTGTCTGGGCCGATAGTTCTAAGGAAGTACACAAGTAGTCACCAAGTCATAAAACGCGTGAGAGCACCGCAATTCATGCTGACAGGTGTGACGGTGGCACGGGGAACACGGTACAAACCATCCATTCAGGGCGTACAAATTTTGTACAGAATCTGAGAGTTTCGATATCCGTGTCTGTGATCCTTCGAAGAATGCGCAACACATCTTCAGCGTTCAATATTTGCTTATTGACTATAGAGTTAGCATTTTCAGGAAGACCTTGTAAATTCTTCCACTCCATTATAATCCGAAAAATACCATCCTTGTCTTTGGCGATCTTATCGGGTTTCTTGGCACCACATCCATCAGTAGTCTTGGAACCACACCGATTTACATTAGAGCATGCCTTGTATATAAGATCGAAATTTTTCTGCCTAGAAATCTTCTTGTTCTTGATCGCTTGTATATCAGGATTGTTGATGTCTACAAGAATTTTTGAACATCTAAAACAGACACAGTGTAATATTTTTCGGATGTAGTCGAAAAAATGTGGATAAAATACTGGTTTGGCAAGGACGATATGTCCAAAATGACCAGTACAGAAAGTTTTCTTCTGTTCGCATGTTTTACAGACATGGTTGTGGTCTAGAACACCCATTCTGGTGTCAAATAGGCCATTGGGAGCCGGCTCATTCAAGTTGAATAATTCGGTGGTGTTGACTTCGCAAACAGATCGTTTGATAATATCTTCAGGGCTGAGTAAACAGAATTGGATACCTTTGACCTTGTTGATATCATTTTTAGAGTAAGAAAGTTCTTTGTAGATGGACATGTTGTAGTGATCAGATAATAAGTTATTATAAATAACACAATCATTTTTTTAAATGGCTTTTTTATTTAAACAGTAATGAATTGTATACATACAGCAATGAAGGATCTTACAACCCATAGAACTCGTAAAAAACGATCTGCAGTATACAATCCGTATGCGCGATTCTACACAAAGGACGACAAAGAGCATTTCGAATCGTTGACTTCATCTGATCAAAAATCTATTGTAGATTCCGAGAATTTTGTTCATGACCACAACCCATTGTCTATCCCTATTCGATTCAAGATCCTGAATTCTAAACATAGCGTTGACATCAAAAACATGGCTATCTCAAAATTAAACCAATTACGAACTTCAAACGGTGACAATTTGAAAAGCATGCAATGGATAACGTCTCTATTCGAAGTACCAGTAGGAATTTATAAACAATTGGATGTAAGTGCGTCGTCTAATCCCTTACAAATTAAAGAATTCATCACTAACACGTCTAAAAATCTTGATGATAAGGTATTTGGACATGCTGATGCTAAACAACAAATTATGAGATTGTCATGTCAATGGATATCTAAACCCAACTCGAAAGGGATGACAATCGGTATCCAAGGACCGATGGGATGTGGGAAAACCACACTTGTTAAAAATGGTATATGTAGCTCAATTTCTATACCATTCACATTTATTCCTCTAGGAGGTGCGTTTGGTAGCGAATTCCTTGATGGTCATAGCTTCACATACGAAGGATCTACATGGGGGAAGGTTGTGCAATCTTTAATTGACAGCAAGTGCATGAACCCTGTTATATTTTTTGATGAACTAGACGAAGTCAGCGAGACCCCGAAGGGTGTTGAAATAATAAATTACCTGGTTCATTTGACGGATAGCAGTCAAAATGACAAGGTGTACGATAAGTATTTTGCACAAGTGCCATTGGATTTATCAAAGGCATTGATCATATTTTCTTATCATAACGAGGAAAGTATAAATCCTATTTTGCGTGACAGAATGTTCAAGATCAAAACTAAGGGGTATACAGCAAGTGAAAAGATAATATTGTTCAAAGATTACCTGATGCCTGAGATTTTGATGGATTTTGCATTCAAAAAGAATGACATTATCTTTACCGATTGTATTATCAAATATTTGGTGGACAATCTGGAAAAAGAACAAGGAGTTCGAAACTTGAAAAGAGCATTACTTGAAATAATCGGACAAATTAATTTAAAAAATCTAATGGAAGAAGACTTCAAGTTACCACATACAGTCACGCAACAAGATATCAAGGAATACGTAAAAAGCAACCCGAAATCAGAAAACACTTCTCATAGTCATATGTACATTTGAGAACATTGCATTATAGTGTATTATAGGTCAATTGGTTTGCATATGTCCTCACATAATTTATCTCTTCCATGCATTGATGATATCAGACTCGAAATCTTCCTTCTATCTACTAACGTGAAAATGTCTTTTGTTTTAATAAGTTTCATGAATAGTTTGTAAGTAGAACCATCCTTGCCTAGTGTATATGTTTCATTTTTCAACTCAGTCATTCGTTTCAGAATGTCAGGATTAGCCCCAGGATTTTTATTCATTAGAAATATCAATGTTAAATTCTCTTTCAACCTTGCCGCTTGCAAATCAATCATAGTTTTTTCCAAGGTTTTCGGACACTCGAAACATAACATCATAACAAGCCCGAAAAACATGTAACAAGAATCTATGAAAATATAAGAAATATATAGCAAAAACTTAAAACGTTCACGATTTGTTTGTATTATTGCTATTGATACTTCAGAATTCTCTACTTTCAAGAATACACAACAATTTATATAGAAAAATATGAAACCGACAATTCATATTCTACTTTTATTAGATCAGCAGCTTTAATAGCAAGAGAAACAATAGCCCACGGATACATATTATGAGACAATACGTCATAATCAATATAAATGCGAATATGAATAAAGAGTGTAAATACGCAATACTGTACCAATACAATGATTTGAAAATGAAACGTAACTTATTATCTACAACGAGCATCCAATCTACTTTGTTTACACCCTTGGATTTGTAACAAGTTATATCCGATTTGTATAGATGTTTAATTAAGTTATCTACTCTTTTTGTTGTCAAGTACCATCCTATAATGAAACAACATCCGCATAAAAGAATGCTCAGTTCCATCAATGCATATGGTCTTGGTGTTGCTGACATTTTAAGTCGTACAAACTAATTGGAGCGAATAAAACTTACATTATCAATGCCGCAATCATATTACTTTATCCGCTGAATTATATCAAAAAATTAAACCCATGTGCTTAGTTGTTTTTTGCAAAAATCTGTTGACTATCTAGTGGTGAACAATGTCTGAGCCTGAGAATGTAGTGATAACATACGTTAACTTACTAAGAGAATTAACTTCCGGATTAATTCAGATTGACGAATCTAAAGCATCTATACAGTCTGATGCTACATCTGATATATTGTTAAACAAACTTTTTAATGAAATACCAAAAGAAACACAATTGGGAGTAAATGCTGGAAACCAAACAGAAGGAAACCAAACAGAAGGAAACCAAACAGAAGGAAATCAAACAGAAGGAAATCAAACAGAAGGAAACCAAACAGAAGGAACCCAAACAGAAGGAAAGAAAGAAGATACTATCGGTGAAGAAGGAATAAACAAGGAAGTAAAAAAATCTGATAGTTGTAACGTTATATACAAGAAGACAAATTTATTTAATCGCAAACCCGATATGAAGTTCTTGCAAAAATTAGAGAAGAATATCAGGCGTTTCAATAAATCATTCGGAAATCTAATAAAGACAAGAACGACTGATATTGAATCTATTGCGGAAAATGCCGTAAAGAAAATAGGAACAATACAACCAAAACCAAAAGAAGGGGAAGAAATGCAGAGATCAACTATACAAAAATCATAAAATCTACTTTATCGAGCATAACAAAGAATGTTAACATCGTACAAAACAATGTATACTTGAATTTTTTTGAAAAGTTTAGTCACGATCTCAGTGAGTTATTTTATTGGCAAGAATTTATGATCAACCTTACACAAAACGCTAGCAAAGCAAGTGGTATCAAAAACAAAATCGAAAAAATCATGAAAAAAGATAACTTGTCATTGATAGAAGGATTCAAACAAATTAATGTTTATGTCAAATCCCAACAAAAAAATTACAATGAAGCAACATTAAAAAATAAGGAAGAAATAAATGATGTAAGAGAAAAATTTAAATTGGAAAAAATAGAACTGAAAACAAAGATTAATATGTTCGAAATGCGTGAAAACCAAAACCGTACCAGCAACAGTAACCCAAGAGGAGGAGCAGTGACAAGAGAGCAGTGACACCTAATTTACAAGAAAATAATTATGATGACATATACGAGGACATGTCAAACCGGTTCCGACAGTTGGAAGATTTGGTAAATTTAGACGACGCAACCGATGCATCATCGTCAATGACCGAACAGGAAAGGAAAATAATGCAAGAACAGATTAAAAAAATTATGGACCTCATTAAATTATAAGCGGACGTTACTGATGAATATCAGAATTCTGTTCACATAGCGTTTGATAATTTACGCAAGGCTATAAGAGAAAATCAAGATTTGGTAACTTACCTAGAGGATGTCGACATTCACGAAAAGTCTTGTCAGGAAAAGATAGACAAGATATTAGAATATTATAATAACAATTATAGTAAAATGGATGTTGTGATAAACAAACATTTTGCATTCTTGTATGTGTTCAAGATCATCCGAATAGGATTGTTTTTCTTAGCATTGTTCTTGTCATCCAGAATTTTTGAAGAAAGACTCCCAAAATTAAAATCTGCAAATGGATTTTGCATTTTATTTATATGTGTATTTTATTATGTACACTGACACGAATGTTAGTCATTAATTAACCATATCGTATCATATTAGTAATAGAAAAAAATAGTCATACATATTACTATTTCTTTGTTCATTATTTATTTACATACGTTCCACTCTCACTCAAAGTTCATAATTGGAAGCCTGCATGAGTGTTTCTATTTGTGAGTCGATCAAGTTATATTCTGCCTGGTATTCCATGTAAAACCCTAGCATTTCGTCAGTTGGGTTAGCTTCAGTCGCCCTCAAGATAGAAAAATTCCTGTCAATTAGCTTGTATCGTTGTCGCTTAATTTCTTCCAGTCTTCCACGCATGCTTTCGTTGACACTCTTGTTAGTCTTGACCAACGAAATGACATCATACACAGGCAGGTATGATCCAATTGTACACAAGAGTTCTACAGGTAATTGAAACATTTTTGCTTGTGTTTTACATTAGTTGTCCAATTATATCTTCTTCATTTTACGTAGGATAAAAGTAAAAATCCTTTAGTTAAATTAACCACTTGCATTTTATTCGTTTCTATAATCTGGTGGTTGTAGGTCTCTACAATGTTTGTCCCATTTTACTCTGTGAACGTGGATCTTCAATATACTGACAACAATAGACAATGCAATGACTGCAACCACTTCAACCTGTACCACGCGTTCTATCAATTGTGGTACATGAGTACGTGTGTTGTTCTGAACTGAAATGAATGCTTTTGGAGTCATCATTTTCTGTCGGGATAAGCTGTCTATATTTACCCGATTCATCTTGTACGACCTATTCATAATTATTAGAGAATGTAATGGTCTAATCTCTATTCATTTTTTAATTTAAATGCAAAGTATGCGCTGCGGTTGTATGTATTTAAATATCAGAATTCTGTAAAAGCAATGGGTGACAACATAAGTATTGAACGAATCTCGATGAAAGATGTGTTTACAACATTCCAAATGAACGATGATAGGAGAAGTTTCGGGAAATTGTACGATGAGCTAGAATGGAATTTGGTAGACTTGCCCAAGAGAGACAGTAAATTGTTGATGGGATTCTTCCGCGGAAAAACTATAGTCCCAGTCTGGCGGAACGTATTGAAGGAATTTCCATTTTCCGCATTAACAACCTCAAAAACAAGAAACGAATCGATAGAATACAATATAACATTTTCGTCTTATGAAAATTACTTCTTGTATCCTCCGTATTATCTCTTCGATCGCAAGAATGAAACATACGCCCGTACTAATAAGAATGTATATACTTCGTTTGGGACATATATCGGTGGTGGGAGATCAGAATTCACAAATGATAACATTGAGAAAATCGTCATATATGGTGAATGGGTTCAAATAGAAATGGACATATATAATACTGTACTCAAGTTTGCAATAACTCCCACACTAGGTAAGCCAGGAGAAGCACCTTCAAAGTTGTACTTTTTGGGATTTGACGTGAACAACAAATGGAATTTACTATTGTATCAAGAATTTGACCATATATATGAAGATAATGTACCGATATTTTTCTATGTCAATAAATTGGTTCCGTGTTGCAAGTACCGTTTGATATGCGCAGAAACCAGTTTCAAGTCAAACATTGACTGTCACGGATTTTCCCTTTGTGACATGGTTATGTTTGGCGTAACACGGAATGATAAAGTCCCGTTTGTCAAATTGTATTGGGAAAACGGAATGTCATGTACTATAACAAGCAACGTCAGTGATTTCGACACGTTGGGTGACAACTTAGTGTCTCGCAAAGTTCACTAAAATTGAATCAAGTTATAATTGCACATGTGTTCTCTATGTGGGTGTGGATTATAAAGGAAAGTCTCTCACTATATCGGGTGGGTCGTCTACCCCCAACAATATATATTCGAGTATAATACTATCTAATAATTCATCATTGGATTTGAAATTTCCATTCAATTGGAATGGTTTGGAATATGCTATACTGTTCAGTAGTGTGGTCACGTTCAATGGTAATGCCGAGGTTGTATTGGATAATACCAGAGGTCAAGTTTGTAAGTTTGCATTCGGGGAATTCAATATTCGCGTTCCAATGTCGTATATGCGTGCAATTTCCAGCATAATGTTTTGGATAAGAAGAAGCGATGGGGATATCGAAAACTTACTTGAATCTAGTGAATTGAGTATATCTGTTGTAGATAACAATATGAGTTTCAAACATAATGGTTCAGGAATTTCTCTTGTTGACACCAAGAAGAATGAAGAAACCAAATGGATACATTATTGTGTGTCGTATGACAATATTACACTAAAGTTGTACAGGAACGGTGTTTTGCATGAGTTTGTAGAAACTTCTAATATTTTGAGTTTGGTTAAGACGGATATTTTGTTTGGTAAAGATTGGACTATGAATACTGATGTCATGATTGACAATGTTCGTATATATAGTACGGTGATCGATCCTGCAGTTTTGAAGCACGTTTTTGATTTTGAATACTTCAATGCTAATTACTAAACTTTTTTTGTTTAGGATTATATAATAATGCAATCAGTTAAATTTAACACAACCAAGTTGTATTTTGTGAAGAATATATTTGCCGTCCTACATAACATTGACGATATAGAAGATCATATCCCACTTTACAGTGTAGACATCCCAATACTTAGTGTCCATCCAACTTGTTATGATTGTCATGAAAATAACAACATATTAAATCGTATTGATTTAGAATACGACAACGACAAAATTATCCAAATAGATGTAAAAGCTATAGAAGGTAGAGAAGTCATATTGTCTAATTTCATACAATTGAATAAAGAAGAGTCTGGTAATAACAATGTGGAATTGGAATTGCTGGTGGATGTGTACGTCACAGACAAGAAATTCAATAAATTCAAAGCTAATTCATTTCCAGTTTTTTCATCACAACAAATAAAGGATCTTAATGGTGAAATTCAAGGATCACCCTGAGTTCGTACCTAACATAACCCCTAAACAATGTATTCAATCAGGAATTTTCGGGGGTATATATTTCAACCCTATAGGCGGAAGACCGGGAATTCTAGGAGCAAGTGTAGATATCAAATATAAAGAGTTTCCACAAGATTGGTTCAAGGGCCTGAAACCGTCGTTTTATCTAGGGAGTAGATATGATGCATCAAAAAATAAGTACAATGTGGTTTGTGGAAGCAATCAATCTGCATGGGAGTCCAAGGGTTGGATTGATCCCCAAGACCCTCGAGGATGGTTCCAGTGGTATATGCGATTTTACATGGGTCGGCGCACCGATGATGACAACAGGCAGATAAAGAGGTGGCAACAAGTAACCGGAGTTAATGGGAGATGGAAAAAAAACTTGGTGAATAAAATAAAATACAAGCGTAACATCAATGATTATAGTAAATCTCCTCGTGTCAGTCAGACATTGTTGCATTGGGCATACGAGGTTTGTAATGTAGACTTTAAATCCTAATGATATAAAAACATTTAAAGCAGAAAAACAGAAAAATCTCATACGATACAATGAACAATTGGAAAGCTGTTCTAGTAGATGCACCGATGCAGTCTGGCAAGACGCGGAGAACTTTTGAAATCATGTCTGAAAGATTACACAATTCGAAACAAACTATCATATTGTTCATAACTCAAGCTAATAGTGTGTGTGGTGCAAACCAAATCCTACGACGAGCCAAGATACAACTACCAGACAGTGTTGTGAAAAACAACCACATATACAAAAGCAATAACTTGCCAGCCAAGTGCATCAAAGAAAATATGATGATTGTAGACTTTTGGAATTCAAGAAATACCGCAAATATGATAGACTTTATACACAACTCTTGTTACAAACAAGTTGTTGTCATCTTCGATGAAGTTGATCAAGGCGGATATAACGGAGTCAAGACGCGATTATCTTTTGTGCGGAAAGTGGAAAGACACATTCCCAACACTAAACTCATTTTTATCACAGCCACTGTGGGTAATTTATCGAAGAGCATTTGTCAAATAGCAGATGATGATTCGAAAAAGTTTAAAAACAGTGCTGTACTTCGCGACATTGTGTACAATTCTGTAGTTGAGCACCAGTATGTCAAGCCTTTCGATACATATGTAGGTCCAAGTTGGTTCAAGGAAACGCCTAATGTTTGGCGACCCATTACATTCGAGCGGAAAAGAGTTGACCAGACAAAAGAAGCTTACTCTTCTTACAAAGAAGATGTTGTATTATCATCTCTCAAATGCTTGCCAGAAGCTAAGAAGGAATTGACATTGATCGCTGTCACATCTAGTGTCAATAATCATGAGAATATGGTAAAAAAACTGTTCAAAATCGGGTACAATGTAACCGTCGAGTTAAACGGACGGAATATGAAAAATTATCGTGTCCATTATGTCAACGATATTGGTATTGTCAAGACCTAGTTTATACCGTATAAGGAAATCGATACCAAAGCTGTTAATGGTGGATTGAAGATGTATAGGTATAACCGTAAGCTAGTTGAGTCTACAATTGAGCAAAAAGAAGACTATGCACTCACACACGTGCTACAGGCTGCTTTGTTCATGAACACCGATTACGAAGATCGCATAAAAGAAAAAGTAGAGAAAATATAGTATATTAAACTCAAGACTTTATCGAACGCTCTTGACAACATGAAGAGTAGTGAAAACAGACCGATAGACTATCCTGATAAACCGATTGTGGCTCTTATTGCAGGCAACTTAGCCAGTCGCGGTATCACTTTCCAAGATCCATGCATTGATTTTGTATGCACAGCATTTTGTTTCACAGATACGAAAGACAAGGATCAACGTGCCGCAATCAACTCTCAACGATTCGGTAGGGCTTGCGGTATGCTTTCAAATGTATACTCTTCGGATACTCCACGAAAACCTGTTTTACTGGCAACGGAAAATATATTATGCGGTGCCATTTCAAATGAGATGATGTTGCGTCAAAAATCGACTGTGATTGGAAATGGCAAGCTATTCTGTTTGAAAGAAATGATTAGTCAAGAAGAATGGAAACAAGTAGTGGACAAAACATCAAATACGATTAATGCACAATAAGTGTATACGGTGTAGCTCGCACCAAAAAAGGGGGTTGAACAGGATGGAAAACACGATTCTAGTGTGTCTATCTATGAATCTAGTGTGTCTATCTATGAATCTAGTGCGTCTATCTATGAATCTAGTGTGTCTATCTATGAATCTAGTGTGTCCATTCGGTCATTTTTTGACCAGTTCCGAATTAATACATCATTCAGAGAAAACCAAACGCCTTATAATCTACTCTAGTAAAATCTAAGGCGTTTTTTATAGATCAATTAAATTCAGTTAAAAAAATGATACGTAGCATACAATCAATACACTTAAAATGTGTACTATGAAGAACAATATTTGGTTAAAATAGTGGACATCGAAGAACTTGATGCCAAGTTTGATGCAGCTATAAATGCTAGATTTGACGAACCAGATTTAGAAGATGCGTTGGCATACAATGATATACTTTTAGACATTCTGAATACAACAGACCCGCTAGATGCTCTCAAGAGAAAACACAAATGTTGTGCCAAAAACTGTTACATTTACAAGTGCTACAAGTTGTTGAGACTACAAGATGATAAAGTATATGGCGAACACGATCACGACATCATAAGACACAGACTACGTGTCAAAAAAGGCAAATCACACTCTGGGATAGTGTCTATCACTATATTCACGAGCGCTACCCCATCATATCACAAGGACGGTAAACTACATACAAACAACTTTAGTTGCAAGTGGGATTGTTCTTATTGTCCGAACGAACCTGGACAACCACGGTCGTATTTGAAAGGAGAACCCGGAGTGTTGCGAGCAAATCGGAACAAATTCGATTGTGTTCGTCAAATGTACGATCGAATGACGACGTTGTACAACAATGGCCATGACATAGACAAACTAGAGGTCCTTGTTCTCGGAGGAACATGGGAGTCTTATCCAGAAGAATATAGGGCTGAATTTGTAAGAGACTTGTATTATGCGGCAAATACGTTTTCGTCTGCCATAGACAGGTGTAGAGATAGATATATATTGGCACATGAACGTGATTACAACAGACATGCCAAATGCAAGGTGGTAGGATTGACATTAGAGACGCGACCTGATACAATTTGTCCCGAATCGTTACGATTGTTTCGACAGTATGGATGCACTCGTGTTCAGATCGGTATACAACACTTGAATGAAGATATCTTAAGAAAAGTTAACCGCAAATGTTCGATGAAAGATACTATCAATGCGATACAACTTTTAAAAGACTGTGGTTTCAAAGTAGACGCGCATTGGATGCCTAACCTACCAGGGTCTGATGTTGAAAAAGATGAGGCAATGTTCGTAGGAGTATTGTTGAACGTCTTACAGAAAACTTACAATAAACAAACAGGTGACGAATTGTGGAAATTAAAGTATCCTGAATTCCAAGTTGATCAGTGGAAGATATATCCTTGCACTGTCGTTCCTTTTACTAAAATAGAAGAATGGTACAAGAACAATACATACATTCCGTATTCTTGGGAATCTCAAACAAATCTCATTTTGAAAGTGAAGAGCTTGATATTCCCGTGGATTAGATTGACATGGTAGATTGACATGGTAGATTGACATGGTAGATTGACATGGTAGATTGACATGGATTAGATTGACATACAATATTATGCATTCAAACAATAGATTACCACATATACGATTAGAATTACAAACTAATGAAACAATGGATTATGGTATTATGTCCGATCGTCTTTCTTCAATAATTTGCAATAATGACATACAAAAAGTCCATGTTTTTTTATATAATATGGCTCATTATTGCTCACAGCAAAGCACCTTACACAGTAAATGTAGAGTACAATTTAAATATTACAATTATGGATTGTCGATTCCTGCTATATTATTATCTACTATAGCAGGGTCTGTTAGTACCATGACTTCTTTCAATGAAAATAGTCAGTCGTGCGCAAAAAACACTCTGCATTTGATAGGTTTAATGTGTGGTATAGCTGGACTTGTGGCAGCATCGATGTTGAGTATACATAGATTCTGTAATTTTGCCGAATTAGAGAGTAAGCATTCACAATATTCCGATTCGTTTGAATATGAAAATCTTGCTATCCGGTCCAATATTTTATTAGACATGGGTGGCGAAAACAGAACATTCACGAACTTGTACGAATATCTCAAACATTGCCGTAACGAAGTTTCAATGTTGATAGAGAAAGCTCCAAATTTACCATCTCAGGTAAAGAATCGTTATAAGCGAAAAAAGAAAATCGTCGATGTCAAGCAAATTTTTGATCGGTAAATAAAAAATAATATTAGTATTATGGATCCTCATATACAATTAGACTTGTCAAATGAGCCAAATGAAAAACATACCAATACAATTCGTTTTAACCTTCTTGAATATTTTAAACACGCTACCAAGTTTGAAACTGACACTGGTGAATTGCAAGGTAATGAACTGGTGATAACAGGAAATTACAGGAATTGTACGTATGAAGTCGAAGTTATTGGGAAGACGACTGATTATCTAGAAGAAGATTTTATTATCAGGTCAATATTGACAGTATCTGAAACAATAGCTTATCCGCTAGTTTCTTCTATCAATACATTTCCTAATATCGGTGTTCATTTTACAGACACAATAAAAAGTTACGATTTGAATTGGTACTTTGTCAATACACAAGTTTATTCGTCCCTCTCATATACAGGTAATACGTCTCTTTATTTGGAGTTGAATAACAATTCCAAATACTATACATATGAATTCGAATGGAATCAATTAATGAATTTTACAAGAGATGGTTTTCGCAAGGGAATAGGTTTATCAGAAAGTAGTATAGGTGATACGGAATTATTAACAATAAACTTTGTTAATGGATGGACGATTGACATCAATTTCAAAATTACAAAGGCATTATCGGGATTCAAGAGATTGTTTCACTCAAATATAGGGTCATTGTATATTGTTGATGGTACGAAATTTGTGTATAATTCCTTTGGCACTAATAATATAGACCATACCGGTTTAGAAATAAATACATGGTACCGGATCATAATACAACAAAATGGAATGTATTCCATAAATGATTCCCAATTTGTAGGATTGCCACAAATGCAATTAGGAACCATACAAAGCAAATATTATTTAGGGGGGTCAGCTTCTACATGTCCAGATTGTTCTGTAGAATATGTTCAATTATATAGCAATTAAAATTATTATTATGTAATTCCAGTTGATATTTATGACAATGAGATACATCGCAGTGTACCGTTTAATTTTACTCAACCTGTGCTTTTCAGAAGAGACAAATCTACAGATAAAATTTTCACATATATGATAAATAATAAAGGAACCACTATACCCATTCAAGTGAACTACTTGAATGGATGGACTATAGATATAATGTTCAAGATTATAGGAGTTGTTGTCACAACCAACCACATATTGTTCACATCTCCTGTTGGTACAATATATGTTGGTAATAATAATAAAATATACTTAGTATCTGGATTGAGTGGTGCTAAACTTATATATACTGGATTAAAGAATAATGATTGGTATAGAGTTATTTTACAAAGTAATGGAGTCCATTCAATCAATGGTATCAAATATCTAAGCATAAGAGACACGGCAATATTAGGAACAACAAATGGAACTTATATTATAGGGGATAATACATCAAACTTCATAATAAGTCATGCGAGAGTACATAATCAATTAAAAGTATATTTGGATAGTATCCAAATATATATCGTAGATATTGTAGGCGGTACAACTAGTAATGCTAGTTCATTCTTTATTGACAAGTTTGAGTTATCTGTTACATTCACATCGACTGTTTCAGAAAGTAGTGATATAGTCCGCATTCAAACAACAATAGGTCAAGTCCAAATAAAATCACCGTTTCTAATTAATTTACAGAAAAACTCTATCTACATTTTGCATTTATATCATAAAGAGCGTAACATTTTCCGATATTCTTTCGGATTGCACCAAGGATATGCTGTGTTTCACAATATATCTATGGTATATGCAAATATTGTTTCAGATGTCAACATCATGACTTGGGAATATAATCCCATATGTTTCGCGGAGTCACTAAGAATCGATACAATAGATACAAATGTGAATGCAGTGTTGACAAAAAAAATAGTATTGGATGTTTTTTTTCAAATGACAAGTGTCCCCTTACAAAATTTGGTATTACATACGCAATGCGGGGCTATAACAATAAAAGACGCAAATATACAATGGAGACAAGATAGATGGTACAGAATATTACTAGAACAAAGTGGTTTATATACAACAGATGACGTTAATTATGTTTATGCACCCATCAAATTATTAGGTTCTGGTATATGTAAATTCACAGTATTGGCATATCAAGATATAGTGGAAAGTAATCCACAAAATATTACAAACGGTCGTGCTACCATTATAAATAATTTTGATTGGGACGCCATAGATGCTAATATATACATATATGTTTTAAATGACCGTACACATTCGTATTTTTTCGATTCTGATTTGAATGCTCGGTTAAATTTATTATTTACAACAAATGAAATGGGACAATCTGTAACCCTAATTGTGTCTTTTGGTGTAATCAAATTAGAAAAGATATCCGGAAATTTTAATTTTGTAAAAAACACACCATATACACTTGTTCTCACTAAAACAAACGACTTTTCAAGGGTGTACAAGTATCATTTTGTTGGACAGGAAAACGTAATAGGATACGCTAAAGTGCACAACGATAATGTAATCAATAATGGAATTGAATGTATTATAGATGGATCATTGAAAACACTGTCACATAAAGAACCATACCCACAAATTCAATCGGTGTTAGATTATACAGATGGATGGACATTAGTTATTGTGTTCAAAATAAAAAGCATCGATGTTGAATCCAGGGTATTGATACAGACACCAATAGGTCAAGTGAGGTTTGTTGACAAATGCACCCGGATTTCATTTTGGGTATCTGGGGTTTCTATAGTCGACTATAATAATATAAGTGTAGGTAGATGGTATGAACTTGTTTTACGACAAGATGGATTTAATAGACTTAATATCATCGGTAATGCGACCGCTCTTCCGAACGAACGCGGTGTAGAAGGTTATTATCGTGTATTTAACAGATTAGAATTGTATAGACTCGTCGATGTGGAGATATTTATAGATTTGTTTATAGATACTCAACAGTCTGTTGAATGCTTGGTAGAATCATTCTTTGTCGATAATTCGAATGGGATGATATTGGAATTTATAATCAAAACAACCACAGTTGCGCAAAATAACATATTATACATTAAAACACCTATTTGTCACGTACGTATATTGGGAGGAAGTCAATTTCAATTAGAATCGGATGCGTTATATAGAATTACGATAGATCAACGTAGCGATAGAATAATTGGTTCCACAACATGTCAAAATAACATAAGCAAAATAGGGCCTAATATATTTGGTGTTAAAGGCGTAGCTATTCTCAACAATATATTGGAGTTTTCAAATCCGTTTGAAATCGAAATGTACATAAATGATGATGGCAACACAAACATTCTGACGTGGACGCACAAACCATCATATGGAAATATAAATGGAATAGATTATCATGTAATTGATAATACAATAGAAGGGGTGTATGATTCCCCACGATATGATTATTCAAATGGTTGGACTATAGACGTTCTGTTCCAGGTAATAGAGACAACTGGATCAACAATATTGACTGTCACTCCGTTTGGAAACATTGTTATCGTAGGTAAACTTTTTGATGACTTTTATTATGATTTGTCTTTACATGTAAATAACGCGCCTCGTTTTACACATGTTGGTCTAGAACATGGTGTTTGGTATAGAGTCATAATTCAAAAAAATGGTTCGTATTCTATAAATGGTACAGAATACGTGTTTTTATAAATAATTGATACAAACTATACCCTAGATAAATTCAGTTTAGGACGTATTGGTAACGCGTCACATTGTCGTATTGGTCATTTCCGTATATACAACAAGTCGATAGGTCATACGGAAATTTTAACAGACAGTGGTGATAGCGTAGACAAAAATATGCTTATTATAACCCCTACATACCGGAACAAAAAGTATTTCACTGTAATATCAGCATCTACAACCGACTACGAAGGCGTGACATATACCGTATCTTCATTTCTCAAAGACATAGAGACAATAATACCTATATCGTTGACAACTGAGTATTCAATAGGATATAAACAGATTTTATTGGAAGGTCTAGAATACTCATTCAATTTGGAAAACATATTCAACTATGCCGAAACGTATGTTATCAAAACGATTGACGGAGAATCTCAATACACTGGCATTGATTATGTTTATGTAAGATTTCAATCTATCATCATCGATGCAAAATACAGGAATACATCGTACATAATAGAACTTGAAGGGAAGAATATTGATTTCAATTTGAAAGAAACAAAAAAAAGCTTTTCTCTTATTGTACGCGAAGACATTGAACCCCCGTATATTGTTGCGAATCTAAGTGGTAAAAATATGAGTTCGACTATACTCACAAATCAAATATACACCATTGATCTGAGTTATTATTTCAAAAAAGCAACTTCATACGATTTTTTAGTTGTAGACTCGTTGACTCAGGAATTATTACAAACTAATGGTGTGTCAATAAACAATCATATACTTAATATATCACCAATATATAGAAACATAACGTTCGATATAGTCGTAATTCCCAAAACAATAAACATATGGGATGTAGTATATTTCATATCACACCATCCAAATCATATTGGAGACGGTGATATAATACAAAAGTCTACGCTATTCAACGTCCGGGAAGGCCCTCCACTTCCGGTACCGTTAAACACAAGGCTATCACTAACACATATGTACGTCAATACACAAATGGATTTCATATTTTCGTCTTACTTTACTGGGATTTTCGGTTCTACATTTTACAAAAACGGGTCAACCACATATAATAGCCCTTTCCGGGTATCCAATCAATATAGGAATACAATCCTGGCATATCCTGTATATGCTAGAAACGATTCGGGATTCAGTTTACAAGAATTCTTATTTTGCATCCAAGAGGGTAGTGCTATACCAACCGTTAAGCCAGGAGTCCAATACAAATATATATTTGTGTCTGACAACTCTGTTTATATATATTTATCTGACCATTTTACCGGTATTGTAACATTCTACACATGCAATGGTGTATCACAAGATGAACATTTTATTCACGTGGATGGTTCGTTCAAAAACAAAGAATATCATATAGAAGTAAAGGCAGGTAAAGAATCGGGAATATCATATAACTCATTTACTTTTAGAATCATAGAAGGGTATGATATTTGCAATACATTTGTGTGTAGGATATACGATTCTGGATATTTTGGAAATAATGACACATGGTTCAATAACAAAAATATAGACCATGTAACATATTCGTCAAAATTCAGATCAATCGGAAAAGGCACTAACCAGTATGTGACTGATTTTGGATACAAAACAAAGTACTCTATAGAATGGTGTGGGTTTTTCAAAGCAAAAAACACAGGATCATACACCTTTTATTTGGGCTCTGATGATGCGTCTTTATTATGGATTGACGGTTAAAAAACATATAATAATGGAATTCACGACACTATTGAAATATCATACACGGTTGTAATGAATGCCAATACATATCATAAAGTAAAAATACAATACGGTAATGATGCAATAGATAGCGTGTGTTACTTTGAATTCGAAGGGCCGAATGTAATTAGAACCAGTATTTTTGATGAATACATTACTTGGCTACCATTCAAATATTTTGAGATAGCGGATGGAAACGAATCGATGCACTATAGTTTGGAAAACAAAGTCAGATTCGTAAATCAAGAAGCTACTAAGTGTATTTTTACAATAACTAGTTCTCCGTTGAATGAATATTTCACTATCATGGAAGAAATATCTGGATTACACTTGAAATGTACATTCGATGGTGTAACGACTGATACATCATTCTTTCTTGACAATATTAACCCTTTAAATGACGAGTTTTATTGGAAGTTACTCTTGATCGTGGACAGTGAAAGATATCACATGTATAATAAGGCATATTCCAAATATTTAAAGTTCGATTTGAGCTTAAACACACATGTAATCAATGCAGAACCGTTTATTTGTAAAATAAACACAGATAAGAATATTGTCTGGAAAACATCGGACAACGTTATTCATATTACAAATTTCCCTGTCAGGTTACCCGTGTCAAATTATATATATAATGCAACATCTATTTCGACTACCGATACAGATGCTTCTTTAGAAGCCAATGTTAAATCAGGTGAATTGGATTTGGTTATAAGGAACCCAAAAAACAATTATAAAGTATACAACGTGTCCTTACAAACTATTGACAAAAGAACATTAATTACTTTAAGATTTATTGAGCATTTTGATCCCATATTGATCAGAGAATTTAAAGATGTATATATTGAAGCCAATGTCATTTTCACATTTAATTTATTAGAATACACATCTAACGTATCAATTTACTCTATCATATACTCTAAATACAATAATTGTACTATTTATAATAATACTTTACAAATAACTAGTAATAATAGAAAGACGAGCTACATAATTCTAGTACAATGTTCATCTGAAATGAGTTCTAAACTATTATTATGCAAAATAAATGTAACAGAAAAATAATGCATTTAAAAAATCGAAAATAACATATGAGTGTTATGGAGACAGTTTATAATAAATATGACGACATATTGGATACAGCAAATACACGATGATTAGCTGATATTGATAATGAAATAAACAACATATTACTAGTAAGATCTTTAGCATATAAAATATAGATATTGTACAAGCTAATCCAGATGAACCATGTAATTGGTGTGGATTGAGCCTGTTCGACCCTCAAAACTCAAAGTACATCGATTGTAAATTGAATTAAGTCACTAGTTACTAAAACTTCATTTTTTTGTTCGTAATGTATTATGACTACAATATCAAAGACTATACCCCTAATTTTCTTAACAGATGACATAGCTTATGTAACTTTATCTGATCACATATCAGAAAATGATTTAGAATATTCGTATATGTCACAAGATAATCCATTAACTACAATTATAGATGGAATTGTTCAAATTCAGGGAGGGTATCGAGATATGGTATATAATATAGAAGTCATAGCCAAGAAAATACAAGGAATTGATCAGATAAAAATAATCATTCCTGTCGAAGAAGATGCTAAACAACCTGTTGTAAATGTAAATAATCTTTTGCCCGAATTCATATTTATAAGTAAGTCGGAATATACAATAAATCTAGATAACCACTTTGAAAACGGTGTAAAATACTATACATTTGGTGTATATGATAGTGGAAAGGTACTCTATACTAATTCAGGTATTCAGATCAACGGTGGTAATAATAGTATAACCCTCCCGGGTAACTTGATGAGAGATCTTATGTACAAGATCCGCATTTCTGCTAGAAATAATAAATACTTTGTTAATGCTGTACTACAAGTAATAGAAGATAAACACCCACCAGTGGCAATAAATAATGGTCTAAATGTTATCGAAACTACTATAGCATTGGGTAACGGTGGGACACACACTTATTATAAATTAATAAAAGGTGAAATACGAATTGACTTGACTAAATATTATTTAGGGGACGATTTAATCTTTGAAGTAGTACAAAATGTAAATGTATATGATAATGCCTCTATTTTTGGAAACGAACTAATATTGAATGGAGATTATCGCGATACGACATACTATGTTCAAATTATAGTGTATGTAGAGAATTTAGTAAACGTTCGAAAATAACTAAATATATTTTTGAATATAATTGAATTGATACATCCACCTGTATCACTAAAGGAATTAGGTTTCATAAGTATTTTGAAAAATACAGTACAATATAATCTCGACGAATATTTCGATTATATCATAAACAAGAGTTTATATATATATTACATCGATGGAACCGAACTCAATGCAAATGAGCATACCGTTTATTGGGGACAAGGGAATAATTTATTTGTAAAAGGAAACTCTAGAAATTAGACCTATAATATACGCGTAACGATACAAAACCCTAGCGGTACTATTTATTCTATTCTTAGGGTAACAGAATACCCTCCAGCACCAACATTAGTAAATAACGGATTTGCTATATTCGGGAAATATTATCTAGGTATGACACCATTGGAACTGAATTTGTCAGAATATTTCACTAGTACTGTGGAGTACAGTATAACTACATCTAGTCCTTTAGCTAACGGCACTTCACAAGGTTCTATTATGAAGATCACAGGATCAATGAGACACATTAACTACAATGTTACAGTTAAGGCTTTTAATATTACAGGAGATATATCGTCAATACTTGACGTTACTGAGTTCCCCCTTGCGCCAAAGTTGATCAATGGTGGTTTGGCTTCTGAAGGGTCTATTACATTGGCTGATGCCGACACTTTGGTTTATGACTTGTCTAATTACTTTGGAGGATATATAGTAGCGTATGCCATCACTTCTACTGTTCCTGTCAGTTATTATATAAAGGACGGGTCATTCCTTAGTACAACTGGTGCTTATCGTAACACAACATATACTGTAAGTGTGACTGCTACTAATCGTACTGGAAGTATAGTTTCTAGTTTAGTTGTTGTTGAGCCCGCTTTCGTTTACCCTGTTTTCGACTTATATACTGATTGTGTTTTGAGTAGCCAGTCTGTTGTGTTTAATAAACACGTTGATGTGAGTATTGACGATAATGGTTCTGAATATTTGTCTATCAATCCTACTATAGTCGGTTTCACTTCGTTCGATAATACTGTAGATTATTCTACCGGCTGGACTATTAGTATGCGAATCCGTTTAACGGACAATACATTGAGTGGGTCACGAATATTGGTTCAATGTCCATTTGGTTCTATCCGTTTGAAGGATAGTAAGTATATACAATATAGTGATCCTGGCTCAGGGAATAACACTTTCCTATCAAAAATGATAGAGCTTCCTTTGAATGTATGGTGTAATGTTGTCGTTCGTCAAAATGGCACTTTATTGTTAAATAATACCCAATTCTAAACAACACCCATTCCAGTTCCAGTTCCAGGTCCATTCAGTGTAGGTAATATATTGTATGCTGATATATATCATAGCCCTCACTTTGATTTGGGCTACCTCCGTGTTTACAATAGTAATAATGTCCGTGTAGTTTCGTTTTATAATATTGTTGTCGGTGGTGGTAATATAAATAAATGGTTCGATTATGGTTACTTGTTGTCTATATATGGTCTGCAAAAATTGATTTACTTTAGTGCAATGAGTCTTATTGACAATATGATGTTATCTTATAAGATTAACTTTAGTGGTGGTGAGAATTCCCAAATCCGGGGTATTACAATGCAATACTCTACTGACAATGGTTCTGTATGGTATCCAGTACGAGCAAGTGAATTCTTGTTAAGTAATAATTATCTCTATAATACCACTACTATATATGTAGAACCTGTATTCTCATCACATACCTTCACAAATGCTGGAGCAACAGGTAGATTCGGACCTACTTTATCAGCTTGTAGATCTGTTTATACTGAAGCATGGGCAAAAGATACAAACGGACTCTATCTAAACATGACTACTCAGGGTATACAGCTTTGGAAAGTTCAATCGTCAGGTAATTATAGAATTTCATGCTATGGAGCTTCAGGAGGAGGATTTGGTGGGAAAGGTGTAATTACAGCTGGTACATTTTTATTAACAGCTGGACAAGTAATTGGAATATTGGTAGGACAAGGAGGTGTAGATTCCTCTTCGGGAACATGTAATGCAGGTGGTGGAGGTGGTACATATGTGTGGGACACTGCATCAACTAACGAGCCTCTGATTGTTGCAGGTGGTGGTGGCGGTGGGAGAGATTCAAACACAGTTGGTTTGAATGCTAATATAGGTACTGATGGAACAGGTAATTTGACAAACTCAGTACAAGGTTCAAATGGTAGTGGAGCAGTACCTGGTGGGTCTGGATGGAAGAGTAATGGAGGTATAGGTTTGAATGACAATAATACAGGTTGTAAACGCCCATTAGAAGGTGGTTTTGGAGGGACCATAAATGCAACAGCTACAGTAGGAGACGGTGGTTTTGGCGGTGGTGCAAGTGCATCAGGCGCACCTTGTACTAATGGAGGTTCTGGTGGTGGGGGAGGCTATTCTGGTGGAGAAGGTCCAGCATCAACTTCAGAAAGTCTTGGTGGTGGTGGTGGAGGATCTTATAATTCGGGAACTAATAAATCGTCTGATGTACGATCAGATTCTAATATCCATGGCAGTGTAATAGTGACTCTATTATAGCATTAGCATCTATTGAATGTGATAATATAAAAATAAATTGATACAAATATTGTCATGAAAATGTAAAGAAAATCACTTTTTCAGGAAGAATCATTTTTTAAATTGATCAAATTACAGATCTTTGTATTATTATACAACTATATAACATGACATCTGTTATTTCAAAAACTTTACCCGTAAATATTTTAAAAGACAATGTTGTAGACATTATGCTGTCAGATTATGTCATAGGGGATGATAAAGAATATGCATACACAATTATTTATCCTGTTTCAGTGGTAAATAATATCAATACTGACGTAAGTATTATCAATACTGACGTCTTACGCATTGTTAGGTATTATCGCAACATGAATTATACTATCGTGGTGACGGTAAATAATAAGAATTTTAGAGGACTAGACAATAAGTTTATCCAACTAATCATACCTGTCGAAGAAGATTCAATTAAACAAGTTATCATCAAACCATTTCCAGACATTTTAATGACTAGTACAATCAGGTATATCAACCTTTTGACATACTTTAATGATGCAACAACATATAGCTACAAGATATATCAAGATGAAGCTATGACTAACCAAATATACAATTATACAAATGTTTCTATAAATGGTAACAATTTAGTAATTGTCGGAGGTTTATTCAGGAATATTGTATATTATATTCGGGTTACAGCTAGTAATGATAAATATTCAACAACTTCTGTGATTCGAGTACTTGAAGATATATCCCCGTTTGTAAACATAGGTATCGGTATTGATGCATTAGAAACGTTTATAGCTCATTCATGGATTCTCAGAAGAAAGAAGAGGAAGTGGCTAGAAACACGCATGGAGAACCTTCATACGAATCTTCGGCATAATCCGAAAAGTTTTTGGAAAGACGTGCGTGAGCCTAACAAGGCCACTACGGCAGATATCACAATTCATGATTGGACTGATTATTTTGCAGACCTCTTTGATGTGCAAGTAGGTATTGATCCAAGTCTCGATGCTAGGGACTTTGTCCCTCAAGCTGTTGGACCTCAGATAGAGGCCGCACCAACATGGTTATGTCAAGACTTTACCACCCAGGAGGTGTTTTCTGTTCTCCAATCCCTACGGAAAAACTCCTCCCCCGGGGTAGATGGTATCCCTGCAGAATGGTACAGATTTGCTTCCCATGAGGCCAACTCCCGATTTGTACAAGCTATGACTAACCTGTTTAATCTCATCTGGAAGACTTCTTACCCTAGCCAATGGGCTGCAGCTGCCTTGGTACCCGTACCCAAATCCAAAGGCAGTGTGTATGACAAGGACAACTATCGAGGTCTTGCGGTGAGCAACTCCATAGGAAATATCTTCTCCCTTTGCATGCTACGTAGACTAGATGATTGGTCAGAAGAATTCAACCTCAGAGCCGCTGGCCAATATGGATTTAGAAGTGGTAGGGGTACTGCAGATGCATCATTCATTCTTAACCATATTGTAGATAAATATAGAGAAAAGAAAAAACCACTCTTTGTGGCTTTTGTTGATTTCAAGAAGGCTTATGATTGGGTCAACAGAGACTTGCTATGGGATTGCTTAGCAAGGCTAGGTGTCAAGGACCCCTATCTCAGTATTCTGAAGTCCATGTATAATCATGTTGTTTTCCAAGTTCGCCTACATGGGGACATTGGATCCTCCTTTCCATCCCTAGTAGGAGTTAAACAAGGAGACCCCGTATCCCCACTCCTATTCGGTCTGTTCATTGATAGAATTGAATCGTTCCTCCAATCCAAGCTCCCAAATGTAGGGGCTGAGCTTAGGGGAAAGATTCTGCAACTGTTACTTTATGCTGATGACCTAGCTATAATGGCAGAATCCCCGGCAGATATGCAAGCGATGCTTGACTGCCTGAGAGATTTCTGCGAGGCTACTAAGATGGCTGTGAATATAAAGAAAACTGAGATTGTCGTTTTCAACAAACAATTCTGTGATGAGGCCCGCATGGATCCTGATTACAAATTTGTCTATGATGGAGCACAACTTTCTACAAAGTTATCTTTTATCTACTTGGGATCCCTCTTTGTGGATGGTGACTCAAGCAATCGTGCAAAAGCTGCTTTTTCTAGGATGCTCACTAAGGCCCAAAAGGCACACCACATGCTTCGTAGGCGATGCCATACTATGGAGATATACAATATTGATATTCTCACCCACCTGTTTGATTCTCTTGTACAACCTATCCTGAATTTTGGCTGTGAGGTGTGGGCTCCTTCTATTCTGAACAACACACTTATCTCAAATGACCATGCTTGTGAGAAATGGCATAGAGGTATACTTAAACAAATGTTGGGTGTTTGCCAATCTACTACATCTAATATTATCATGGAAGAGCTGGGTAGAACCCCGTTGTGTTTTGCTTGGCTTAAACAAGCTTTGCGCTTCTGGAACAAGACCATACATAAAGAACCTGAGGATCTCATTAGAATGGCTCTTGAGGAATCTTTTGACTCCAACACTGGCTGGGTTCATGACTTGCGTTGTGCTCTCCACAAGCTAGGATCCAGTAAAAACATCAACATTTTGGAGGCTGTCGATGTCGAAGGTATTATGTCTGAAGTTTTTGAGTCATGGAGGTTTAAGTACCCAAGTGACACCAATGCAGTTAGAGACATCCCTGATGAGAGAAGGGTTGGCTTTAAACGCCTCCGATACCAAAAATGGTTCGCAGCCAACAGCAATGATGAGAATGGCTTGATTCCCTTTACATCCGCCTTACATAAGCAGGATCAGATTCGTTCTATAGCACAGTTTAGAATGGGTTCCCATTGGCTGAACACAGAAAGAATGAGGGTGGTGGATAGAGCACACATCCCTCGCTCAATGAGACACTGTCAAATGTGTGGGTTCCAAAAAACTGAGGATGAAATGCATATGTTTGAGTGCCCTTTTTATAATGATATTCGCCTCCGCTACCAGAATCTGTTTACAGATATTTATAGGCATGTCCATGAGGATACCGACTTAACCGTATGGAATGTGGAATTCTGCGATTCCACATTCAGAACCTTTATGAATGGAAATGGCACTAAGTCTTTTTGGAGCAACCTAGCCGACTATCTTTCTACTTGTAGAAGAGCAAGACAGGAAGCCCTGGACTGCTTAGTGGCACCGTAATTTATTATCCCTTTTTTTTCTTCTTGAGACTTCTCATTTGTTAGCTTCTTACCTCCGCCACTGTAAGTGGTTGAGATCTGGGTCCTGCTCTAAGGGGTTTAATACCTACGCCACCAAAACGGTGGTTGGGAATTTGGTTTGTTTGTCCTCGACACACCCCTGATGTAATGGGGTTTTTTGCTTTGTGGGTGCTTTTTCTTTTTGTTTAAAGCACAGAGTCTCATACACCCTCGCGGTGTCAAGTAGACTTTAACATGTAATGTAATGTAATGTAATAGCTGACAATGGTAATAACTATTTTAAGCTGCAACAAGGTACATACGAATACATTTTGCAAAATTATGTCAGTGGGACAAATTTAGAATTCAATATAATCAGTAATCCTAAGGGTAATGTTAGTATAGTTGATTCTAACAAGCTTCGGATAGAAGGGAACTATCGCGATGAGATGTATAATGTTGCAATGAAAGCTACAAATACGAACACAATGGGACAAGAATACACTTTGATCATGAACTTGAACATTATAGAATTAATCCATCCACCTGTCATTATACAAGAACTTGGATCTTTAACCGTTCTGTATAATTCTACTGTTATACTATTAGAAAACTATTTTGATTATATCAAAACTGTGCAAATGGTTGTTTCAATAGAGGGTGTTGTTTACGAAGATCATGGTGTATCATTGGACCTAACAAGTAATACATTAACTATCATAGGAGATGCTAGAAGTTTAACGTATGATGTTGTTATAACAGTTACTAACGTTAGCGGTACCGTAATATCAATCCTTGTAGTCACTGAAGATCCACCAGTTCCCACTTTATCTCAACCTAATAATGGTCTTAGTTCTATAATTCTAAATACAACTTCTGTACGGACACTGGAGTTATCAGAATACTTCTTGGACGCTTCAAATTACAGTGCAACTTCTTCTTCACCTAAAGCTGAATTCACTATACTAGGTTCCGTCATGACGATAAGAGGATCATTGAGAGACATTGATTATACTGTTACAGTTAGAGCTTTCAACATAACCGGAGAGATCTCATCAATTTTGACTGTTGTCGAGAATCCCGATGTACCAGTATTGATCAATGGTGGTCTTTCAGGCGAGCCTAGTAAGATCCTTTACAATTCAGTACTTTTAGTCTATGATTTATCTGTATACTATAATGGTTTTGTCGAAAACTATAGTATAACCAATATACCTGTTGATCGTGCAAATATATCAGGATCGACATTGACCCTTACAGGTGATTATAGAGGTATATCTTATGACGTCGAAGTCGTCGCTACGAATGTGTCTGGCTCTGTTTCATCAACTTTATCCGTGACTGAAAACTGGCCATTTCCTATTCTTAAGAATGGTGGTTTGGCTTCTGAAGGTACAATAACTTTGACAAATAATACCCGTCAATTCACTTTGTCTGATTATTTCTCCAATGCAGTTCGTTATGTAGATACTACCGACCCTAATGGTAATGCTACTATTACGGGTACAGGTTCTGGTTCTGTTCTGAATGTCATGGGTGCCTTTAGAGGTACTTCTTATAATGGGCGTTCCTGCTTCCGAACGGATTTCCAATCTTACAATCACTTTTTGGGGGTCTTTTGATGCTTTTCAAATGCAATCTTACGATAAAAAACGTAAGATTGTAGTCAATTTTGACAAAATATGCTTGAAATGAGCTTGAAAGACGGAGAAACGTACAGATTGCGAATGTTACAACGTTGAAATGCCATATTTTGTAACAAAAGGTGTTAACATCAATTCGTGTCTTACAATTATAATTGTAAGAAATAAAGGGAAAGCGGACGGTTATAAGGCGGCAGGCAGAATTCAGCTTTTACATCTTACAATAAAAATCGTAAGTATAATTCATTTAATTTTTTCTAATTTAGTAAAAAACGGCTATGTGTCAAACATCTTACTCCTCCTCCTCCCCCCCCCTCCTCGTCCTCCTCTTCCTCCTCCTTCTCCTCCTCCATGTCCCCATCCCCATCTTCCTCCTCCTCCATCTCCTCCTCCTCAGCAATGTCTGCATTGTCTCCATCCGATTGCACAGCCTCTGCCCTGGTGTCCTTCTCAATGGATTGACAAGCTAGGAGCATGCTTGTGTGGTACTTTCTCTGGATCTTCATACCCTTGGTGGGTTCGCAGCTAAATTGAAATGCGTCAATGGGAATATCGCCCGTCCATGTTGCTTTTCTCCTAACCCCCACGGTAATAGGCACAAGCTTGTGGTCCATCCAATCTTCTGGCCAAGTTGGGTATTGTCTTTCAGTGTACACCAACTTCTGAGCCCCAGAGTACAACGGCTTTAAATACACACATTCCACTTCTCCATTCACTGGTAGTGATTTGACCTCCACCACGTCCCATCCTCTCAATCCGCTAGAGTCATCCATTTGTACCTTGACCACAGCGACATGACCAACAACCAAATCAGTAGTGGGCTCGTAGGCTATTCTTCTATCCGGCTTCGTCCCTTGTGAAGAATATAAGTACAACACATCCTCCTCCTCTGGCCTTTCCATATTAGTCTCCAAAGTGTGTGCAACCTTCATAGTCTTGGCAATCTCGTTACTTGCAGGTAAAAGGTCTGACACATCCATGGACAAGTCATCCAATGCTGCTATCAAGCGCTTGGCCATTGATTTCTCAGACTGTGTCAGAACACGACTGGTTGCTGACAACTCCGATGGGATGTCGACAAAATGTTGGTCTTTCGGGTACTCCCCAGTCACAGCATCATCTGGTTGAGTGCTCCAATAACTCTTCTCAACTTTGAAGAAATCAGTCCACCACTTATTGCTGGCTTCCCAAGTTTCACGAAGCATCTCGGCAATATGTTTGAAGGACTGGGCATGGGATGGGCCATCGGCTGCTGGTTCATCCATCAGCTGCTGGTCATCGGCTGCTGGTTCTAGAACCAGAAGGTCCTCCGCTGCGTGTCGTACACGGACATCAGCTACGGGTCCTGCACGGTCGTCACCGGCGGTTTGTACAGGACCATCGGCCATGTGGCCTGCAAGGACGTCACCTCCGGGCTTCTCGTTATGAATAGTCTTCCAGACAGCCGCCCAGTTTGCCTCGATATTCTCGAGCTCTTCAATCTTGATCTTGGGGGCTTCCTTAAATACTGTTATGGTGTCCACCAGTGGGAAGCCTTGGAGGACGTAAATAGGTTCAGCGTCATTGTCCCACTGTCCTCTCCAAGATCCTGACTCGTCATACTCCTTGTAATAGACCCCTGCAATTGTTGGTGTGCAAACATGTATTGTATATTAATGAATCATTTAGGACACCCATATTCCTCCCGACTATACTCGGGAGCATCCCTTGGATAATACATCCTAGGTCCTAGGTACAACTTCCTTTGTATCATTTAGTTTCTATTGAAGACTGTACATGTACATCAATGAGGACATGGCACACCCATATTCCTCCCGAGCATAATCGGGAGCATTGTGCAGACAGTACATACACGCACGGTAGCATTTAATTTGTAAATATCAGTATATCAAGTATTCTTACCGACTCTCCCGTTGGGACCTTTCGTTATCTTGAATGCGTGTAAACGGCGATTAACTCCTTTGACGGTGCTAGTGCCATGTCCGAACAACTTGTAAACGTTGTCTAGGAGGACAGCGGAGAAGTCCCCTATAGAGGTCACGACGTCTTGCCTTGTGTAAGGGCCCATTCTCTTGAATAAGTTACCAACAATGCCCATCAGATGGTCCAGGGTGTACACTTCCATGTTCTTTAACCCTTGCGAGATCACAGAGTACTTTTGGTCAAGATTGCTATGTGTGAGTCCGGGAGGGAGGAAATGGACGTACACCTCCTCAAACCAGTTCATCTCAACCAGCAAGGGCAAGTATGCGAACATGAAAGCGTTCTTGTTGTCCTTTGCCGCGTTGTCCATTTGCAAGAAGCAATACGGTGGAAGCTGCCCCTCTTCTTCAAGGACCCGGTTGAAGAAATGTTGGAAGCATGATATAGTCAGATTGATGGACTGCGAGTAGAATGGCAAAGCCCAATAACCAATGAAGCCTCTTCCCTGGGAGAATAATCCTGAGTTAACATAGAAGGAAACATGAAGTCAGAATATTAGCATTATTTTGTTAAGTAATCATTTCAAGTTTTAAATACTGTGTATGCTCCCGATTATGATCGGGAGGACATGTCCTACGTGCACTGTATTTGTACTCACACATGATGCGTGTCTTTAGAAGATCACCTCCTGCAGTCTTCTTTGTATGTGAGAAGTGGCGTGACTGAGGAAGATTAGTCTTCTTGTTGTCCATTGCATCAGCGGATACGTGCAAGAAGAGTTTGTGTGTATTCCGACTTTGGTTTTCTCAATCATTCGCTCGTTGGGTTTGACAATGCTCCCGATTATGATTGGAGGACTGTGGGTATTCTGAGTTTGGTTTTTCTCAATCATTCGCTCGTTGGGTTTGACAATGCTCCCGATTATGATCAAGAGGACTGTAGGTATTCTGAGTTTGGTTTTTCTCAATCATTCGTTCGTTGGGTTTGACAATGCTCCCGATAATGATAGGGAGGACTATGGGTATGCCGAGTACCAAAAAAAAAAAAAAAGAAAAAAAAATGCTGAGTACATGTTTTCTGAATCATTTGCTCGTTAGGTTTGTCAGTGCTCTCGATTATGATCGGGAGGACTGTGTGTATTCTGAATTTGGTTTTCTCAATCATTCGCTCGTTGGGTTTGACAATGCTCCCGATTATGATCGGGAGGACTCCGTGTATTCCGAATTTGGTTTTCTCAATAATTCGCTCGTTGGGTTTGTCAATGCTCCCGATTATGATCAGGAGGACTGTGGGTATTCTGAGTTTGATTTTTCTCAATCATTCGTTCGTTGGGTTTGACAATGCTCCCGATTATGATCGGGAGGACTGTGTGTATTCCGAATTTGGTTTTCTCAATCATTCGCTCGTTGGGTTTGACAATGCTCTCGATTATGATCGGGAGGACTCTGTGTATTCCAAATTAGGTTTTCTTAATCATTCGCTCGTTGGGTTTGACAATGCTCCCGATTATGATCGACTATGAGGAATGTGTGTATTCCGAATTTGGTTTTCTCAATCATTCGCTCGTTGGGTTTGACAATGCTCCCAATTATGGTCGGGAGGACTCTGTGTATTCCGAATTTGGTTTTCTCAATCATTCGCTCGTTGGGTTTGTCAATGCTCCCGATTATGATCGGGAGGACCGTGGGTATTCTGAGTTTGGTTTTTCTCAATCATTCGTTCGTTGGGTTTGACAATGCTCCCGATTATGATCGGGAGGACTACGGGTATGCCGAGTACAAAAAAAAAAAAAAAAAAAATGCCGAGTACATGTTTCCTGAATCATTCGCTCGTTGGGTTTGTCAGTGCTCCCGATTATGATCGGGAGGACTGTGTGTATTCCGAGTTTTGTTTTCTCAATCATTCGCTCGTTGGGTTTGTCACTGCTCCCGATTATGATCGGGAGGAATGTGTGTATTCCGAATTTTGTCTTCTCAATCATTCGATCGTTGGGTTGACAATGCTCCCGATTATGATCGGGAGGACTCTGTGTATTCCGAATTTGGTTTTCCCAATCATTCGCTCGTTGGGTTTGTCAATGCTCCCGATTATGATCGGGAGGACCGTGGGTATTCTGAGTTTGGTTTTTCTCAATCATTCGTTCGTTGGGTTTGACAATGCTCCCGATTATGATCGGGAGGACTATGGGTATTCTGAGTTTGGTTTTTCTCTATATCTGAATCTGATTTTGAATCTGAATCTGAATCTCAATCATTTGCTTTACCAACCTATTTGTCTTTCGCAGGGTCTACAATGACAGTACTGTGGAAGTAAAACTCCAATCGGACGGGAAGGATTTGGGATGCAGCGTCATGGACGAATGGACCAAGGAGCGCCAAGTGCCAATGAACATCGAAGTCGTTGTTGGTGGACCAGACTTCTATGTTAGGGCTGCGCACGCTCACTGGTTGAGGTTTCGCGGCGAATGCAGGCATATGTGCGGAGCAGATGCATTCTGGTCGACACTCACCCTTGCGGAAGTCAAGACAGCCCAGTTGCTTGAAGTCACTAGCATTCGGAGGCCCATGTTAGGAGCCCTATCATGGATACCAGTTCACATTCAGGCTCTTGGGTTGGTAGTTGACAATGCGCAGCAAGCCTGTCAGGGTCGGCGAGGGCGAATTTATCGCCGACAAAGAGCTTGAGGAAACTAGGGCGTGGGTTGAGACATGCGAAGGAAAGCTCATGAAATGGGCGTTCCTGCTTCCGAACGGATTTCCAATCTTACAATCACTTTTTGGGGGTCTTTTGATGCTTTTCAAATGCAATCTTACGATAAAAAACGTAAGATTGTAGTCAATTTTGACAAAATATGCTTGAAATGAGCTTGAAAGACGGAGAAACGTACAGATTGCGAATGTTACAACGTTGAAATGCCATATTTTGTAACAAAAGGTGTTAACATCAATTCGTGTCTTACAATTATAATTGTAAGAAATAAAGGGAAAGCGGACGGTTATAAGGCGGCAGGCAGAATTCAGCTTTTACATCTTACAATAAAAATCGTAAGTATAATTCATTTAATTTTTCTAATTTAGTAAAAAACGGCTATGTGTCAACATCTTACTCCTCCTCCTCCCCCCCCCTCCTCGTCCTCCTCTTCCTCCTCCTTCTCCTCCTCCATGTCCCCATCCCCATCTTCCTCCTCCTCCATCTCCTCCTCCTCAGCAATGTCTGCATTGTCTCCATCCGATTGCACAGCCTCTGCCCTGGTGTCCTTCTCAATGGATTGACAAGCTAGGAGCATGCTTGTGTGGTACTTTCTTCTCTGGATCTTCATACCCTTGGTGGGTTCGCAGCTAAATTGAAATGCGTCAATGGGAATATCGCCCGTCCATGTTGCTTTTCTCCTAACCCCCACGGTAATAGGCACAAGCTTGTGGTCCATCCAATCTTCTGGCCAAGTTGGGTATTGTCTTTCAGTGTACACCAACTTCTGAGCCCCAGAGTACAACGGCTTTAAATACACACATTCCACTTCTCCATTCACTGGTAGTGATTTGACCTCCACCACGTCCCATCCTCTCAATCCGCTAGAGTCATCCATTTGTACCTTGACCACAGCGACATGACCAACAACCAAATCAGTAGTGGGCTCGTAGGCTATTCTTCTATCCGGCTTCGTCCCTTGTGAAGAATATAAGTACAACACATCCTCCTCCTCTGGCCTTTCCATATTAGTCTCCAAAGTGTGTGCAACCTTCATAGTCTTGGCAATCTCGTTACTTGCAGGTAAAAGGTCTGACACATCCATGGACAAGTCATCCAATGCTGCTATCAAGCGCTTGGCCATTGATTTCTCAGACTGTGTCAGAACACGACTGGTTGCTGACAACTCCGATGGGAAGTCGACAAAATGTTGGTCTTTCGGGTACTCCCCAGTCACAGCATCATCTGGTTGAGTGCTCCAATAACTCTTCTCAACTTTGAAGAAATCAGTCCACCACTTATTGCTGGCTTCCCAAGTTTCACGAAGCATCTCGGCAATATGTTTGAAGGACTGGGCATGGGATGGGCCATCGGCTGCTGGTTCATCCATCGGCTGCTGGTCATCGGCTGCTGGTTCTAGAACCAGAAGGTCCTCCGCTGCGTGTCGTACACGGACATCAGCTACGGGTCCAGCACGGTCGTCACCGGCGGTTTGTACAGGACCATCGACCATGTGGCCTGCAAGGACGTCACCTCCGGGCTTCTTGTTATGAATAGTCTTCCAGACAGCCGCCCAGTTTGCCTCGATATTCTCGAGCTCTTCAATCTTGATCTTGGGGGCTTCCTTAAATACTGTTATGGTGTCCACCAGTGGGAAGCCTTGAAGGACGTAAATAGGTTCAGCGTCATTGTCCCACTGTCCTCTCCAAGATCCTGACTCGTCATACTCCTTGTAATAGACCCCTGCAATTGTTGGTGTGCAAACATGTATTGTGTATTAGTGAATCATTTAGGACACCCATATTCCTCCCGACTATACTCGGGAGCATCCCTTGGATAATACATCCTGGGTCCTAGGTACAACTTCCTTCGTATCATTTAGTTTCTATTGAAGACTGTACATGTAAATCAATGAGGACATGGCACACCCATATTCCTCCCGAGCATAATCGGGAGCATTGTGCAGACAGTACATACACGCACGGTAGCATTTAATTTGTAAATATCAGTATATCAAGTATTCTTACCGACTCTCCCGTTGGGACCTTTCGTTATCTTGAATGCGTGTAAACGGCGATTAACTCCTTTGACGGTGCTAGTGCCATGTCCGAACAACTTGTAAACGTTGTCTAGGAGGACAGCGGAGAAGTCCCCTATAGAGGTCACGACGTCTTGCCTTGTGTAAGGGCCCATTCTCTTGAATAAGTTACCAACAATGCCCATCAGATGGTCCAGGGTGTACACTTCCATGTTCTTTAACCCTTGCGAGATCACAGAGTACTTTTGGTCAAGATTGCTATGTGTGAGTCCGGGAGGGAGGAAATGGACGTACACCTCCTCAAACCAGTTCATCTCAACCAGCAAGGGCAAGTATGCGAACATGAAAGCGTTCTTGTTGTCCTTTGCCGCGTTGTCCATTTGCAAGAAGCAATACGGTGGAAGCTGCCCCTCTTCTTCAAGGACCCGGTTGAAGAAATGTTGGAAGCATGATATAGTCAGATTGATGAACTGCGAGTAGAATGGCAAAGCCCAATAACCAATGAAGCCTCTTCCCTGGGAGAATAATCCTGAGTTAACATAGAAGGAAACATGAAGTCAGAATATTAGCATTATTTTGTTAAGTAATCATTTCAAGTTTTAAATACTGTGTATGCTCCCGATTATGATCGGGAGGACATGTCCTACGTGCGCTGTATTTGTACTCACACATGATGCGTGTCTTTAGAAGATCACCTCCTGCAGTCTTCTTTGTATGTGAGAAGTGGCGTGACTGAGGAAGATTAGTCTTCTTGTTGTCCATTGCATCAGCGGATACGTGCAAGAAGAGCTTCGGATACTGTTCAGACAGTTTTTCACAGATGTCATACCTACGCCTTGACTGGTTTTAGGATTGCTTTCCCCCTACTTTTCTTCTCCACGGGAATATTTGTCTGGCTTACTCCTTATGACTTGTGTTGTGGAATCCCAGGAATTCTGGGTACCAGAATACCAGGGATTGGGGGGAATGTTATGATACAGCCTATAGCTGTATCAGTAACGGTGCGGGGCTTAGGTCCGACACCCACTCTAGCAGCTGGTGACCAGGCATCTGCCTGGCAGCTAGCAGTGTAGTAGGTGACTTCAAGCGAATAGGGTCGTTGGGTTTGTCAATGCTCCCGATTATGATCGGGAGAATTGTGTGTATTCCGAGTTTGGTTTTCTCAATCATTCGCCTCGTTGGGTTTGACAATGCTCCCGATTATGATCGGAGGACTGTGGGTATTCTGAGTTTGGTTTTTTCTCAATCATTCGCTCGTTGGGTTTGACAATGCTCCCGATTATGATCAAGAGGACTGTGGGTATTCTGAGTTTGGTTTTCTCAATCATTCGTTCGTTGGGTTTGACAATGCTCCCGATTATGATAGGGAGGACTATGGGTATGCCGAGTACAAAAAAAAAAAAAAAAAAAAAAAAAGGCTGAGTACATGTTTTCTGAATCATTTGCTCGTTAGGTTTGTCAGTGCTCCCGATTATGATCGGGAGGACTGTGTGTATTCCGAATTTGGTTTTCTCAATCATTCGCTCGTTGGGTTTGACAATGCTCCCAATTATGATCGGGAGGACTCTGTGTATTCCGAATTTGGTTTTCTCAATCATTCGCTCGTTGGGTTTGTCAATGCTCCCGATTATGATCGGGAGGACTGTGGGTATTCTGAGTTTGGTTTTTCTCAATCATTCGTTCGTTGGGTTTGACAATGCTCCCGATTATGATCGAGAGGACTATGGGTATACCGAGTACAAAAAAAAAAAAAAAAAAAAAATGCCGAGTACATGTTTTCTGAATCATTCGCTCGTTGGGTTTGTCACTGCTCCCGATTATGATCGGGAGGAATGTGTGTATTCCGAATTTGGTTTTCTCAATCATTCGCTCGTTGGGTTTGACAATGCTCCCGATTATAATCGGGAGGACTCTGTGTATTCCGAATTTGGTTTTCTCAATCATTCGCTCGTTGGGTTTGTCAATGCTCCCGATTATGATCGGGAGGACCGTGGGTATTCTGAGTTTGGTTTTTCTCAATCATTCGTTCGTTGGGTTTGTCACTGCTCCCGATTATGATCGGGAGGACTATGGGGGATGCCGAGTACAAAAAAGAAAAAAAAGAAATGCCGAGTACATGTTCCTGAATCATTCGCTCGTTGGGTTTGTCAGTGCTCCCGATTATGATCGGGAGGACTGTGTGTATTCCGAGTTTTGTTTTCTCAATCATTCGCTCGTTGGGTTTGTCACTGCTCCCGATTATGATCGGGAGGAATGTGTGTATTCCGAATTTGGTTTTCTCAATCATTCGCTCGTTGGGTTTGACAATGCTCCCGATTATGATCGGGAGGACTCTGTGTATTCCGAATTTGGTTTTCTCAATCATTCGCTCGTTGGGTTTGTCAATGCTCCCGATTATGATCGGGAGGACCGTGGGTATTCTGAGTTTGGTTTTTCTCAATCATTCGTTCGTTGGGTTTGTCACTGCTCCCGATTATGATCGGGAGGACTATGGGGATGCCGAGTACAAAAAAAAGAAAAAAAAGAAATGCCGAGTACATGTTTCCTGAATCATTCGCTCGTTGGGTTTGTCAGTGCTCCCGATTATGATCGGGAGGACTGTGTGTATTCCGAGTTTTGTTTTCTCAATCATTCGCTCGTTGGGTTTGTCACTGCTCCCGATTATGATCGGGAGGAATGTGTGTATTCCGAATTTGTTTTTCTCAATCATTCGCTCGTTGGGTTTGTCAATGCTCCCGATTATGATCGGGAGGACTCTGTGTATTCCGAATTTGGTTTTCTCAATCATTCGCTCGTTGGGTTTGACAATGCTCCCGATTATGATCGGGAGGACCGTGGGTATTCTGATTTTGGTTTTTTCTATATCTGAATCTGATTTTGAATCTGAATTTGAATCTCAATCATCTGCTTTACCAACCTATTTGTCTTTCGCAGGGTCTACAATGACAGTACCGTGGAAGTAAAACTCCAATCGGACGGGAAGGATTTGGGATGCAGCGTCATGGACGAATGGACCAAGGAGCGCCAAGTGCCAATGAACATCGAAGTCGTTGGCGGTGGACCAGACTTCTATGTTACGGCTACGCACGCTCACTGGTTGAGGTTTCGCGGCGAATGCAGGCATATGTGCGGAGCAGATGTATTCTGGTCGACACTCACCCTTGCGGAAGTCAAGACAGCCCAGTTGCTTGAAGTCACTAGCATTCGGAGGCCCATGTTAGGAGCCCTATCATGGATACCAGTTCATATTCAGGCTCTTGGGTTGGTAGTTGACAATGCGCAGCAAGCCTGTCAGGGTCGGCGAGGGCGAATTTATCGCCGACAAAGAGCTTGAGGAAACTAGGGCGTGGGTTGAGACATGCGATGGAAAGCTCATGAGCGATTTCGAGGAGTTTGGTCCTAGCGACAGGAGGACGTCACCTCGATGTACACCAAAAGGGCCTTCACCTGACGCCGGTAAGAGAGCAATCGAACGGACTGTACTGCCTGCACCGTGGCTCCAGGTTAAATTTTCAAATCTGACAGGTACATTTCGAATGTTACGTACGCGGTGGGATGTACACCGTTCGAAACAACCATTGTGTGCTGACCGCACTTGCCGCTTTCAATTTCGATAGGATATTGCGCAACTTCTGCACTCTACATTTCCTACAGCCTCCGCGAAGAAGTCAGGAAAGGCGCGACGAGGTCAGCTTCCTACAATCAACGAAGAGGACAGATCGCCGACAACTTTGTAAGGTCATCGTATTCAAATTGGTATCTCCTTATAGCCCAGCTCCTGACATGGGCCTCCGAATGCTAGCGACTTCAAGCAACTGGGCTGTCTTGACTTCCGCAAGGGTGAGTGTCGACCAGAATGCTCCGCACATATGCCTGCATTCGCCGTGAAACCTCAACCAGTGAGCGTGCGTAGCCGTAACATAGAAGTCTGGTCCACCAACAACGACTTCGATGTCATTGGCACTTGGTTCTCCTTGGTCCATTCGTCCATGACGCCGCATCCCAAATCCTTCCCGTCCGATTGGAGTTTTAACTTCCACTTGTACTGTCATTGTAGAACCCTGTGGAAGACAAATAGGTTGGTAAAACAAATGATTGAGATTCAGATTCAGATTCAAAATCAGATTCAGATATAGAGAAAAACCAAACTCAGAATACCCATAGTCCTCCCGATCATAATCGGGGAGCATTGTCAAACCCAACGAGCGCAAGATGATTTTGAGGAAACCATAAAATGCGGGCGAATACCCACAGTCCTCCGGATCATAATCGGGGAGATTGTTGACAAACCCAACGAGCGAATGATTGAGAAAACAAAAAATCGGAATACACACAGTCCTCACGATCATAATCGGGAGCAATTTGAACAAAAGTAATTTACAGCTACTGACGAGTTTTTCCGGATCTAAATTTCTTACTTAGGAGATTTATGGATGGCTAGTCTGAAAAATTCATCTCTGGGGAGGCGGAAGACACATGAGTTTCGCGCCGATTACTATAATCGTGAGCTATGGTCAAACCCCAACGATTCTGCGACTATGATTGCGAAACCCTCAATCGGATTTTTTCAGAAAAAACCAGGGTTCTAAGAAAGATCGAGAAGAATCATGATGGACTACTGTCTTTTCCTAGTAGCAAAGGAAAAATTAAAATTTCGTGCTTACCTAGTCATGTCTCGAAGATGACTGATTGCTGCATAGGATGGAATGACCATCCAACAATATATGTTTTGGAATGTAATGCCTTCATGGGATAGTTCAGGGGGTGGGGGGGGGGGTGGGGGGGTATTTTAACCTAGACGGTTTTGAAGACATAATTTTGATGGATCAAGTTCATCTCTTTAAGCAGAATAAGAGGTGAGAGCTCAGGGCAAAATTTTGTGTTCGAATATTTATAGTCTCTCGAAACTATCTCTATTCTCTTTCCCGTCCACTCTGCCTAATCCTTTTGCCTTTCCAGCGTGACGTATTGGTTTCTTCCCTCGTTCTCTTCTCACATTTTCCCTTCCGTATCTCGCCGTTTATCTTGAATCTCACGCTTTTCTTCGTTCTCTCTTTCCATTATTTTGTTTCTTCTTCTTGTTTTCCATTCTTCTTTTTCCTTTTTCTTGTTTCCTGTTTCCCTGGTCTGCCTGCCCCTTCTTTGGCTCTTCCCGTTTCACCCTTGCTACCGTTGCCAGCATTTCTTGTTCTTCTGTCGCTTGCTAGGACAGGGGAGGCAAACAAACAAACGATAGAGAGACCCAGTTACTGGGAAGCACGAGAAGAAGACTTGCAGCTCGGAGAAGGGGTATTATTTAAAACAGTTACGCTAGCAAAATCTGAGGAGATGGTTGATTTTTCGGTGTGTTGACGGAGAAAAGAAATATCAGGCAGGAAGGATAAATAGAGTACAGTTGCAGAAGAAGTAATTACGGCTTGTCTGCCTCGTGGGTATCCGTAAGCAGGGAAAACCCAAATTAGACTATTTCACGCTCTTACTTCCTCCGCGAATGATTGATGGGCGAAGAAACCAATAGGATTCTACTAGACACTCAACAGTAAGATACGATGAATATATCAGGTGAGATTACGAACAAACCCAAAATGCGAATATTCAGGAAAAATGTACTCGGCAATTTTTTTTTTTTTTTTGTTGTACTCGGCATACCCATAGTCCTCCGATAATAATCGGCGAGCATTGTCAAACCCCAACGAGGCAAATGATTGGAATAAACAAACTAGAATATCAAATAGTCCTTCCCGACTCATAATCTTGGTCCCTCGAGCACAAGGGAAAATACCACACACCGAGTTTAATCTCTCTTCTTTCTGAGATGATTTTCAGCAAAACATGTAATCGGCATTTTTTTTTTTTTTTTTACTCGGTATACCCATAGTCCTCCCTATTCATAATCGGGAATAGATTTTCATTGCCTAACGAATTTGCGACATGATTGAGAAAAAACACCAAACTCAGATAACCACAGTCCTCCGTTCATAATCATGGAACAGTGACAAACCAAAGAGATTTTTTCTTTTTCTTCTTTCTTTCTTGTACTCTTGCTATATTCTCCTTTACGCTTGCGATAGGATTATTGAAATAACCAAAATTATCGGAATTAACACAGTTCCCTCCCGATATAATCGGGAAGCATTGGTCAAAACCAACAGATCTTTCCTCTCAGGAATGATTGAGAAACCAAATTCGGAAGACAACAGTAAGGAACAGAGTCATAAAGAGGGAGACAATGACACAACCCACACGAAACGATGCAGATCCCCAGTATGCAGAGAAATAGAAGAAAGGTACGCGGCATTTTTTTTGTTTGGTGTTTTGTTTTGACATCGGCATACCAACGGTTCTTCCCTATCGTTAATCTGGGAGCCTGGTCAAACCCAAGACACATACGACAATGATTGAGAAAAAACCACAACTCCAGAATACCCAGATCGCTTCCTAACGATGCATAATCGGGAGACATGGACAAACCCACTGACCCAGCGAATGATTGAGCGAAACAAATTAGAATACCACAAGAGTACTACAGATAATAATTGGGAGCTAGTTGGAAAAACACCAAAGAACTTCGGGAAATGATTGAGGAAAACAAAATTCGGAATAAACACAGTCCATCCCGTAATAATCAGGGGAGCACTGACAAACAATAACCGAGCCGATAAAATGATTCATGAAAACATGTGACTCGGCAGTGGTGGGTGTGGTTTCTGGGGGTTTGGTGTACGCGGAATTATACACCTTACAGTAGTGAATACATTATCATAATCGGGCCTCATGTCAAACCAACGAACGAATGATTGGACAAAAATCAAAATCAGAATAAACAACAGTCTCTTGATCATAATCGTTCGCGGAACTATTGTGTGTGAAAAGTATTCCACGACTACAAGATACTTCCCTTATGTCGCTCCGTCCTTGAGAGATGATTTGCGAAAAACCAAAACTAATGCTACTTGGAAAAAAACAGGTCCTCTCTCCCCCAAGAAAGAGAAGCTCAAAGATGGTTGAAGCAACGGATAAAAAACAAACAGGACCTTCCTTTTCCCTCTACTTTTTTCCTCTCCCTTCTTGCGGAGATGATTGAGAAAACCAAACTAGGGGAATACACCACAGTCCTCCGATCATAAAAAAATCAATCCTACAAACTGTCAAAGAAAAACTGATCCACCAGATGCCTAGACGGAAACAGGCAAAAGGGCTAAATTCTTTGGGATGTGACATTCATCAGTCATGCTTGCAAGTTCAAGCAGGCCTCAACTCCACATTTTGGGCGCCCTTTACATATTGAAAGTACTGGGGCCACTAAAACAAACCTCGTAAAATAGGTTAGGTGGCCGAGGTGCGGCAAGAACACAGTACAAATAGGAAGAACTGCGTGTACATGATCCATATGTCAGTGTCATGTAAGTACCAATCACAACATAAACACACAAACACACCCGGGAAAGATAACCAATAAACAAGGCAACCTGTTGGCAAGCAGTAACTTGGTCAACACAGGCACAAGGCAGCTAAGTCTGGGCTACAATTGCAGTCTACCACTACAATGCAATTCATAACCAAACCAGACGCTATGGAAATCTTGGAACGGTAGCTAAGGATGCATGCCATATGGGTATGCAGTACTGTCCGCCATTACTCTGACGCAGGTGCAAGCGGGTAACCATCATGCAGGTAGGCAGGCCTCAGGAAGGTGCAGGCGGGTGCAGAGCTGTTCGCCAGTACTCCGGCGCAGGTGCTGGCCCGGCGCGTGCCCTGGTCTGGTCTGGCAGGTGCAGGCGGGCAACCGCCATGCAGGTAGGCAGACCTATCCAGTGCTCCGAGCGCCAGTGCTCCTGGCTATCTGCCCAGCATCCACCAGAGAAGGTGCTAGGCAGGATAGTGACAGTGAAATGCATTGCGCAAAGGGTGCGAGAATTAGAAGCAACTCGGGGGTTATTCACAACCACCCGGTGCTAATGCAGATGCGCAGCAAGGCGATGCAGAAAGCGAAAGGCAAAGCAGCAGATCATGAGAACAGAGCTGAAGTGAATTCCCATAGCAGTGAAATGCATTGCGCAAAAGGTGCGAGAATTAGGTGCAACTCGGGGACCATGCAGGGCCCACCCGGTGCTAATGCGGATGCGCAGCAAAGCAATGCAGGATGCGAAAGGCAATTTGCGCAAGGCATGAAAGGAGGTGAAAGCGCAAGGCATGAAAAGAGGTGAAAGCGCAAGGCATGAAGCAAAGCCTTACCGACTTATCAAAACAGTCTTTCATGCATGCGCAGCAAGGGGGGGCCCGGCAAGGGGGGTCAATCAATGCACATCAAGGGGTCATGCAAAGGGGTCAAGCTGCCAGGTCATGCAAAGGGGTCAAGCTGCCAGAGAAGGTGCTGGGCATGGCAATCAATGCACAGCAAGGAGTCATGCAAAGGGGTCAAGCTGCCAATCCATTGAGAAGGACACCAAGGCAGAGGCTGTGCAATCGGATGGAGACAATTACATTACATTACATTACATTACATTACATTACATAACATTACATTACATTACATTACATGTTAAAGTCTACTTGACACCGCGAGGGTGTATGAGACTCTGTGCTTTAAACAAAAAGAAAAAGCACCCACAAAGCAAAAAACCCCATTACATCAGGGGTGTGTCGAGGACAAACAAACCAAACTCCCAACCACCGTTTTGGTGGCGTAGGTATTAAACCCCTTAGAGCAGGACCCAGATCTCAACCACTTACAGTGGCGGAGGTAAGAAGCTAACAAATGAGAAGTCTCAAGAAGAAAAAAAAGGGATAATAAATTACGGTTGCCACTAAGCAGTCCAGGGCTTCCTGTCTTGCTCTTCTACAAGTAGAAAGATAGTCGGCTAGGTTGCTCCAAAAGACTTAGTGCCATTTCCATTCATAAAGGTTCTGAATGTGGAATCGCAGAATTCCACATTCCATACGGTTTAAGTCGGTATCCTCATGGACATGCCTATAAATATCTGTAAACAGATTCTGGTAGCGGAGGCGAATATCATTATAAAAAGGGCACTCAAACATATGCATTTCATCCTCAGTTTTTTGGAACCCACACATTTGACAGTGTCTCATTGAGCGAGGGATGTGTGCTCTATCCACCACCCTCATTCTTTCTGTGTTCAGCCAATGGGAACCCATTCTAAACTGTGCTATAGAACGAATCTGATCCTGCTTATGTAAGGCGGATGTAAAGGGAATCAAGCCATTCTCATCATTGCTGTTGGCTGCGAACCATTTTTGGTATCGGAGGCGTTTAAAGCCAACCCTTCTCTCATCAGGGATGTCTCTAACTGCATTGGTGTCACTTGGGTATTTAAACCTCCATGACTCAAAAACTTCAGACATAATACCTTCGACATCGACAGCCTCCAAAATGTTGATGTTTTTACTGGATCCTAGCTTGTGGAGAGCACAACGCAAGTCATGAACCCAGCCAGTGTTGGAGTCAAAAGATTCCTCAAGAGCCATTGTAGACATTGCTAAGGAGGAGGAGATGGAGGAGGAGGAAGATGGGGAGCCATTGTAGACATTGCTAAGGAGGAGGAGATGGAGGAGGAGGAAGATGGGGAGCCATTGTAGACATTGTAGGAGGAGGAAGATGGGGAGCCATTGTAGACATTGGAGGAGGAGGAGGAGGAAGATGGGGAGCCATTGTAGCCATTGTAGACATTGGAGGAGGAGGAGGAGGAAGATGGGGAGCCATTGTAGACATTGGAGGAGGAGGAGGAGGAAGATGGGGAGCCATTGTAGCCATTGTAGACATTGCTAAGGAGGAGGAGATGGAGGAGGAGGAAGATGGGGAGCCATTGTAGACATTGGAGGAGGAGGAGGAGGAAGATGGGGAGCCATTGTAGCCATTGTAGACATTGCTAAGGAGGAGGAGATGGAGGAGGAGGGAGATGGGGAGCCATTGTAGACATTGCTAAGGAGGAGGAGATGGAGGAGGAGGAAGATGGGGATGGGGGCATGGAGGAGGAGATTCTAGTGCAGCGATTGTACGGGCGCTGTTGTTACCCAACAAGTTAGCATTGGCCCTCTTTCTACAACGTGATAGCCTGTCATAAGTACTAAGTTGTACTTTCGAACTGTTGAGTTGTGAGTTGTGAGATAAATAATTATGAGCAATGCGTTCAAGACTTTGTAAACAGCTTTCACCTTCCTCTTGACTGTCCTCTACAATTGATTTTGTATTGGAATACTTCGAAGGAACTTTCTCTCTCTCCAAACGAGCAAATCAATGTTACAATTGAAATTGAAGGGAATAGTCTCTTCTCCGGAATGCAACAAAACAATCTTACATAATAAATTGTAAGATATTTTCGTAAAATACACCAAAAAAGCAAAATCAATCAATTTGCGAAAACGATCTTACAAAATAAATTGTAAGATATTTTCGTAAAATACACCAAAAAAGCAAAACCAATTAATTTGCGAAAACGATCTTACAATATTTATCGTAAGATTTCAGTAAAATAAAAAATCCGTTCGGAAGCAGGAACGCCCATTATGAGCGATTTCGAGGAGTTTGGTCCTAGCGACAGGAGGACGTCACCTCGATGTACACCAAAAGGGCCTTCACCTGACGCCGGTAAGAGAGCAATCGAACGGACTGTACTGCTGCACCGTGGCTCAGGTTAAATTTTCAAATCTGACAGGTACATTTCGAATGTTACGTACGCGGTGGGATGTACACCGTTCGAAACAACCATTGTGTGCTGACCGCACTTGCCGCTTTCAATTTCGATAGGATATTGCCGCAACTTCTGCACTCTTTACATTTCCTACACTCTCCGCGAAGAAGTCAGGAAAGGCGCGACGAGGTCAGCTTCCTACAATCAACGAAGAGGACAGATCGCCGACAACTTTGTAAGGTCATCGTATTCAAATTGGTATCTCCTTATAGCCCAGCTCCCGACATGGGCCTCCGAATGCTAGTGACTTCAAGCAACTGGGCTGTCTTGACTTCCGCAAGGGTGAGTGTCGACCAGAATGCTCCGCACATATGCCTGCATTTGCCGTGAAACCTCAACCAGTGAGCGTGCGTAGCCGTAACATAGAAGTCTGGTCCACCAACAACGACTTCGATGTTCATTGGCACTTGGCGCTCCTTGGTCCATTCGTCCATGACGCCGCATCCCAAAACATTCCCGTCCGATTGGAGTTTAACTTCCACTGTACTGTCATTGTAGACCCTGCGGAAGACAAATAGGTTGGTAAAGCAAGTGATTGAGATTCAGATTCAGATTCAAAATCAGATTCAGATATAGAGAAAAACCAAACTCAGAATCCCCATAGTCCTCCCGATCATAATCGGGGAGCATTGTCAAACCCAACGAGCAAATGATTGAGAAAACCAAATTCGGAATACACACAGTCCTCCCGATCATAATCGGGAGCATTGACAAACCCAACGAGCGAATGATTGAGAAAACAAAACTCGGAATACACACAGTCCTCCCGATCATAATCGGGAGCACTGACAAACCCATCGAGCGAATGATTCAGAAAACATGTGCTCGGCATACCCATAGTCCTCCCGATCATAATCGGGAGCATTGTCAAACCCAACGAGCGAATGATTGAGAAAACCTAATTCGGAATACACACCGTCCTCCCGATCATAATCGGAAGCACTGACAAACCCTACGAGCGAATGATTCAGAAAACATGTACTCGGCATTTTTTTTTTTTTTTTTGTACTCGGCATACCAATAGTCCTCCCGATCATAATCGGGAGCATTGTCAAACCCAACGAAAGAATGATTGAGAAAAACCAAACTCAGAATACCCATAGTCCTCCCGATCATAATCGGGAGCATTGTCGAACACAACGAGCAAATGATTGAGAAAACCAAATTCGGAATCCCCATAGTCCTCCCGATCATAATCGGGAGCATTGACAAACCCCAACGAGCGAATGATTGAGAAAACAAAATTCGGAATACACCACAGTCCTCCCGATCATAATTGGGAGCATTGACAAACCCAACGAGCGAATGATTGACCAAAACAAAACTCGGAATACACACAGTCCTCCCGATTCATAATCAGGAGCACTGACAAACCCATCGAGCGAATGATTCAGGAAAACATGTGCTCGGCATACCCATAGTCCTCCCGATCATAATCGGGAGCATTGTCAACCCAACGAGAGAATGATTGAGAAAACAAAACTCGGAATACACACAGTCCTCCCGATCATAATCGGGAGCACTGACAAACCTAACGAGCGAATGATTCAGAAAACATGTACTCGGCATTTTTTTTTTTTTTTTTTTTTTTTTTGTTACCCGGCATACCCATAGTCCTCCCTATCATAATCGGGATCATTGTCAAACCCAACGAACGAATGATTGACAAAAATCAAACTCAGAATACCCACAGTCCTCTTGATCATTATCGGGAGGCATTGTCAAACCCAACGAGCGAATGATTGAGAAAAACCAAACTCAGAATACCCACAGTCCTCCGATCATAATCGGGAGCCTTGTCAAACCCAACGCTGCGAATGATTGAGAAAACCAAACTCGGAATACACACAGTCCTCCCGATCATAAAAAAAATCAATCCTAAAACCTGTCAAAGAAAACTTGAATCACCGAATGCCTAGACGGAACAGGCAAAAGGGCTAATTCTTCTGGGCTGTGACATTTCATCAGTCATGCTATGCAAGGTCAAGCAGGCCTCAACTACACCATCTTTGCTTTACCTATTGCAGTACTGGCGCCACTAAAACAAACCTAGTAAATAGGTATGTGGCCGAGGGTGGGCAAGGAACACAGTAAAATAGAAGAACTGCAGGGTGTACATGATCCATGTGTCAGTGTCATGTAAAGTACCAATCACAACATAAACACCCAACCACACTCCCGGGAAAGATTAACCAATAACAAGGCAACCTGTTGGCAAGCAGTAAACTTGGTCAACACAGGCACAAGGCAAGCTAAGTCTGGGCTACAATTGCAGTCTACCACTACAATGCAATTCATAACCCAAACCAGACGCTATGGAAATCTTGGAACGGTTAGCTAAGGATGCATGCCATATGGGTATTGCAGTACTGTCCGCCATTACTCTGACGCAGGTGCAAGCGGGTAACCATCATGCAGGTAGGCAGGCCTCAGGAAGGTGCAGGCGGGTGCAGAGCTGTTCGCCAGTACTCGGCGCAGGTGCTGGCCCGGCGCGGTGTCCTGGTCTGGTCTGGCAGGTGCAGGCGGGTAACCGCCATGCAGGTAGGCAGACCTACTCCAGTGCTCCGGAGCGCCAGTGCTCCTGGCTATCTGCCCCAGCATCCACCAGAGAAGGTGCTAGGCAGGACAGTGACAGTGAAATGCATGCGCAAAGGGTGCGAGAATTAGAAGCAACTCGGGGGTTATTCACAACCACCCGGTGCTAATGTGGCTATGCGCAGCAAGTGCGATGCAGAAAGCGAAAAGGCAAAGCAGCAGATCATGCGAACAGAGCTGAAGTGAATTCCCATAACAGTGAAATGCATTGCGCAAAAGGTGCGAGAAAGGGAATTAGGTTGCAAATCGGGACCATGCAGGCACCCTTGGGTGTGGTGTGGCTTGTGCTTGTTCGGCGGGGTGGTGGTGCTAATGCGGATGGCGACAGCAAAGCATGAAGGAATGCGAAAGGCAATTTGGCAAAGGCATGAAGGAGGGTGTGTGAAAGCGCCAAGGCATGAAAAGAGGGTGGGTTGGGATGAAAGCGCAAGGCATGAAGCAAAGCACTTACCGACTATCAAACAAGTCTTCATGCATGCGCAGCAAGGGGGGGCACGGGCAAGGGGGGTGGGTCAGGTGGTCAATCAATGACATCAAGGGTGTCATGCAAAAGGGCGGTCAAGCTGCCAGGTCATGCAAAAAAAGGGGTCAAGCTGCCAGAGAAGGGATGAGGCATGGCAATCAAGCACAGCAAGGGGTCATGCAAAGGGGTCAAGCTGCCCATCATTGAGAAAGGAACACCAAGGCAGCGGAGGTGGCAGCTTGTGCAATCGGATGGAGTGGAGACAATGTCGACATTGCTAAAGGAGGAGGGAGAGGGAAGGGGAGGAGGAAAGGAGAGGGGATGGGGGCATGGATGGGGGGGCATGGAGGGGAGATTCTAGTGACAGCGAGTGGTAAAGGCGCTGCTTGTACCAAACAAGTTAGCATTGGCCCTCTTTCTACAACGTGATAGCCTGTTCATAAGTACTAAGTGTCTTTCGAACTGATTGAGTGTGAGTTGTGAGATAAATAGTAGGGAGCAATGCGTTCAAGGACTGTGTAAACAGCTTCAACTTCCTCTGACTGTCCTCTACAATGGGGAATTTTGTATTGGAATACTTCGAAGGAAAAATTTCTCTTCTCCAAACGAGCAAACTCATTGTTACAATTGGAGATTGAAGGGAATAGTCTCTTTGCCCGCGAATGCAAACAAAACAATCTACATAATAAATTGTAAGATATTTCGTACTTTTAAATACACCAAAAAAGCAAAAACAATCATTTGCGAAAAAGATCTTACAAAATAAATTGTTAAGATATTTCGTAAAATACACCAACAAAAAAAGCAAAAACCAATTAATTTGCGGAAAAACGATCTTACAAGTAATTTATCGAAGCTTTTCAGTTATAAAATAAAAAATCCGTTCGGACGCAGGAACGCCCATTTTTACCAATGTTGTTCTGCTTATAATGCGACTGATGTAGGTGACGTCTACGTGTCTGTATAACTGAGAGTTTCCCTTTTTTTGCTCAATGTATGGTGATGAATGGTGTGGTTTTTGGCTCTTGAAGGTACAATAAACTTTGACAAACTAATAACGTCAATTCACGTTGTCTGATATTTCTCCAAATGAGTTTCGTTAGGTTGATACACCGACCCCAATGGTAATGCAGCTATTACGGGATGGGGTCTGGTACTGGTTCTATTAGGAATGTAAGGGTAATTATAGAGGCGGTTCTTTCTTATTCCAGGTTGGTACGTGCTGTATTAATGCGAATGAGTTTGGTAGTTGTTACGTCATCGTTGTATGTAAGTGAGAAGTTCCCCCTGTCCCTGTATTGGTGAATGGTTTGGGGTGGTTGGTTGGCTTCTTGAAGGTACCAATAACTATGACAATAACACACAGTCAATTCACTTTGTCTGATATTTCTCCATGCAGTTCGTTATGTAGATACTACCGAACCCTAAGGGTAATGCCTCTATTACGGGTGGTACGGGTACTGGTTTATGTTCTGACAATGTAATGGGTTTGCCTTTAGAGGGTACTTTTATACCAATTGTTGTTACTGCTTTTCTGATAATGCGAATGATGTAGGTGTTTTACGTATCGTTGTCTGAAGTGAGGGTCCCCTGTTAACTGTTTGTATTGGTGTGAATGAGTTGGTTTGGCTTGAAAGGTCCGATAACTTTGACAAATAATACACGTCAATTCACATTGTCTAGTATTTCTCCAATGCAGTTCGTTATGTAGATACTACCGACCCCAATGGTAATGCCTCTATTACGGGTACTGGTTCTGGTTCTATTCTGAATGTAATTGGTGCCTTTAGAGGCGTTTCTTATTCCATTGTTGTTACTGCTATAATGCGAATGATGTAGGTGTTACGTCTACGTTATCTGTCACTGAGGACCCTATTCTATTCCGAATTCCCGACGAATATCTGCTAGTAGTTCTTCTAGTTCTATGCACTGAATGCACCTAATGGTTTGTATTCATGGGGCTCTAATGGGAATGGCAGGCTAGGTACAGGTGATTGGTTAATCGAAATACTCCCGTATTTGTTAATTTCACCCGTTGTTGTAAAAACAATTGCCAGTGGTGATAATTTTGCGTTTATAATTGATACCACCGGTGGACTTCATGCGTGGGGATTGAATAATATGGGTCAGTTAGGGGGATGGAACTAGTGGTAATAAGTCAGCCCCTGTTGCCATTACAGGTGGTTCATTGATAGGTAAGAGTGTTCTCCGCCAGCCTTTAGATAGTGTACTTGGATTCGATCCCGGGCAAACCCCACTCCCGCTAAACAAAGTATTTGACCGTCCTCCCTCCGATACCATCGCGTGGGGACTTCATGTGTGGGGACTGGAACCTGGAGTTATGTCAGCGAGGAGGATCGAACTATGTTAATAAGTATCCCCTGTTGCCATTACAGGGGGTTTCATGTGATTGGTAATGTTATATAAGAATGTGGTACAAGGGGTCTGGTGGGACATATCCAATAGTGTCTCGATCTCAACAGGCTTGGACATTAGGACATGGCCGGAATTGAGCCATCTGCCAGTCAAGCGGTCAGTCCCCCCCCCCTAGGGCAGCTGGTAACTATTGGTTCTAGTATTAACAATCACCTGTTGCCAGTTACAGTCGTGGTTATAGTAAATGGCTTAAATAAGTTTGGTAATATAGTGGATGGGGGGGAAAAAAAACAATATTGTAGTGTAGAGCAATAGGTGGACTTAAGTTGCGTTGGGGATGGAATATAAAGGGTACAGTTCCCCTAGGGATGGAAAAATCCCCGGTAGAAGTCATTACATGTGCCATTACAGGTGGTGTAAGTGAGTGGTTAAGAGGGTTGCGGAATAAGTGTGTATAGTCGGGAAAATAAAACTATTGAAATAGATTTCTAAAAAGGTGGAATTATGAAAATGGGGACTATAATCGAAATATGGCAAGTTAAGGGGAGGGACTGGAACTAGTGAGTGGTCATAAGTCATCCCCCTGTTGGCCAGTACAGGTGGTTCATTGATTGGTAAGAGTGTTGTACAAGTGTCTGGTGGGGAATTATAAAACATTGACCTCGATTAACAACCGGTGGACCATTAACTCCGTGGGGGATCGAATAATAATGGGCCAGTTAGGGGATGGAACTAGTGGTACTAAGTCATTACCTGTTGCTATTCCATATCCTCCCTCCCAACATTCCTTTTAGTGTTTAAATATTATGTTTTCTCCTAGTTTTTCATTCGCGTGTGGCAGGTTTTAGAACTGCGACATCCCGGTTACATCCGCCATTTCGTCCTGACCACTCTGCCCCCATGCTCTGAGTACACAATTTAGCTAATCTACTCTGCTGTGTTTTTTGTCGTCAGCCGTTATTCTTCTACTGTTGTATTCTGAGTTAATATCTCCTCCCCTTATTTCTTTGTTTTGGTTATTTTTCTGACGTTTCCCATTGCTTGCGTGTTTCCTGCCGGTCCTTATCCCCGCGGTCTCGCAACCCGCGTCTCCGGCTAATAAGACGTCTCCTTTGGGTGCGTCTTTGACCCTCCAGTACTAAGCCCTACAGGAAAACTAAATGATTTTTTAAATTATGAGTTTTTTTTCGTTTCCTGTCATTCGCTTTTGTTTCCCCTATTTCTTCTTTTTTGTCTTTCTTTTTTATTGTGTTGTAGTATAGTGATCTATTTGGTCATGGATATTTTGCTTCTTTCGTTTTTCCCTCCACCTCCCTCCCGCATCTCTGTCATTATTTCCTTTCTCGCTCCGCTTTTTTTTTGATCTATCTTATTTGTACATATTACTGTTGAGTTTAAAAACTTCGAGCATTCCAGTCTCATAGTTGTAATAATGAACATGTTCCTTTCTTCTTCTCTTCGTGTGTTATTAATGTTAATTCATGGTTTTATCTTTAAATTGTTTATCTTTGATAAGAATAAAATGACTCATTTCCTCTAAGCGCGTGATTTACTCTATTTTGTTAGTGTTTTTTTTGGTATCGTGTTTGTTTGGTTGATGGGCAAGCCTGTTGTATCTTTTGAGCCTGTGGGTTGGCATTAAGCCTTTCGGTCTTGGTGTTGTGGTAATAAGACTGTTTGTTCTTGGGTGTGCATTGTGGTCTTTTTGTGTCGGTTTGTGATTGGTTTTTATGGTTTTTGTCTGATTGATATGATAACTCGTTAGTGTTTAATAAAACGAACATATCCTGCATTGTGTGTTGGGAACCCAATTCTTACTATATTATTTGGACATGCAATATCGTGTCAAATGGACTGACTGACGATCCACCGGACCAGGCTTCGGATTGTTCTCTTGTAATGCCGGATACTTCTAAACATGCAAGACATCAGACAAGCTTTCGGGATGATGTGCGTATTGCCATGACTTCAAATTTGAGTGGTGAAAAAAAGAAAAAGAAAGCCAGAGTTTTTTTTTGTTCATCCAGCTGTCGAAAAGCGCCTTTGCCCAATAACACATGTCTCATTGCGAGTATGTTCCACTATACGTATAGAAGAAGAGATCGTTATAGTGAAATCGACCAAGCGGCTGCGTGTGTTTTATTGCGAAATAACGTTACATAGAACAAACAATTAAAATTGGATATGCACATAAAAAAAATATTGGTAACCGTTTCAACATGAATATACATAATAATCATTGTGACCAGAGACACTGAGCATTCAAGGGCAACTGTTATCTAAAAATCTACGAGATCTATAGAAGTCATAGGTGTTCTAGCCGATATTCTTCTCGTTATATTCAGATGATTGCCATCTGTAGCTACATCCCATGCAGCCGTATCCAGTAGAAAGCGAGTTAAGAAGTACTTGCGACGTGTCCACCAAACAACAACATGCTTGTCATGTCTGCAATTCTGGGCATTCTCAAACGATGCTTGTAAACTTCCACCGTATGGCATAGTCCTCCGGCGTTGTAGTCCTCTGTCGGCCAAGATATTACTCGCGCTTTCTTGACCTCCCCCAGTCCTCCTGATCTCTAGTCTGTTTCCCCCATGAGTGATGCTATCTCCCCACGTCTCCGTCCCCTCCCATTTTTCACATACTCTCTTCATCCTTGTCTCTCCCCCGTTGACACCTGCACATTATGGGACCCTTCAACGCTTTGTAGTTCACCTGCATATTCAACAAAACCCTAACCCCAAGAGTGTACTTCAAGGAGTTAAAGGGGGTGTGATAATCCACGTGATGCATGAGGGCTCACCACACCCACAACACCTACCACCACACACACACCATGTTATGTCCACAACTATTGATACCCTCTTACACTGATGTTATCACATGAGTTGGATAAATATTGACCAATGCTAACCCAACAAAAAACACGCTAGAACCCTGCACCATTTAGTAATAAAAGGGACCGGTTATTAAAAAAACCCAACAAACAAACAAACAAATCCCCCAACCCCATGCTCTACAGGGTCTATGTTGGTCTGTCATTAAGACTATTCCCAATCAGCCTTAGTGCTTTTGGACCATTATATGACTTCCTCTAACCGCCCCGACCCGGACAAACCCCCCGGTGCATTGATTTACACAAAAGGCGGTGATGCAACATACGGGTACCCCCCTTGAAAAGGTCGGCCTCCCCCCCCTGTTTTAGCAAGGCTGAATCAAGTCCCCCCCCCCCCCCCCCCCACCAAGATCCCCCTAACTCCCCTCGATTCACACACAACACGTCAAACACCACGACCAGACCCCCCGAGACATACCCCGACCATCTTGCCCATGTCTTGTCACAAAATGCCCCAACCCCCCCCATACCCCCACAACGCCACACCACCCCCACACCCCCCCCCCTGACCACACACTCCGCCACCCACCGATTGCGATGCGGATCCTACTTCCGAGCCCCTACTGTTCCCACGATGCCCCCCCCCGCCCCACCCCACCCCCCACCCCCCCCCCCCCCCCCCCGCCCCCCCCCCCCCCCCGCTGACAAGCCGAACCCACCCCCCCCCCCCCCACCACACTCCTACACTACTCACCACCCCCCGATCTCCCCTCCCCAAACACATCCAGACAACCTGACCCACCGCCCATCACCCATGAAGGTGCCCTCCACACCTGACCCCCACCACGACCCCCACGCCCCCTATTTGCAAAGCCACTATCTCGAAGGACTATGAGATATCAAGACCACGATCGTCGAAGCCCCCCATGATAAGGTATCAACCACCGCCCACAGCTCCCTCCCCCACAACCCCGAACTCCCCCCCCCCCCCCGAGCGCCTTCCACGAGAAACCCCCAACAAAAAAGGGCACCCTCCACACGCCCCCCCAAGGCAGGAAACAAAAAAAAAAACAAAAAACAAAAAAAACAAAAAACAAAAGAAGAACCTTTTTTTCTCCATTGGTTGTTCCCGCTCTACCACCCAATCGTGACTTTTGTAAACTGTCACCTGTCGTGCTCAACGCACCACTACCATATGCCACCCCTCCACCTTCACACCCACACTCACCCTTCTCTGATGCCTGTGACTCCCCTTAATGCCTCCATCCCCACCCCCACCCCCCCTTGAACCTCAGCCCCGTGTCAATCTCATCTCAAAACAACTCAACCCCCTCGTCCCAGTAAACACCCCGACCCCCCCACCACCCCCCACTCCACACATATCCAATGAAACCCCCATGTGCTCATGTACTCCAAAGTATGCGTTGTATTGCCCTGTCCTTTTTGCCCCTCATCTTTAAGTTTGACATCAGGTGAGCATCATGGTACCCCCCCCGACCGTCATAATGATTTTCGACTGTCCTCCATCCACTAAGAGGTGCTGTCACCCTCGCTGGGTACCTAGCAATGGTTGACTCCGAACTGTATTCCAAGTACAACAGCCATTAACAATAATATCTGTCTTGTATCTGTTTGTAAGAATAATATATGTCTTTGTATCTTTTCGCCATGAGGAAAACATTCACCCCATTCATTCAAATCTGAATGCGATATAAGGTTCTGTTTGGGCTGTATCTAGCTTGGTTAACCGATGCCATGAATGGTGAAGTGTAGGTGTTAATGTTGAGAACTTCATTATGCCTACTTCAATCGGTCTGTGTTTTACCATGATGTCTAGATCTAAATTATTAAAGACAAATGTTTTTTTGTTTTTGCTTTTTTGTTTTTGGTTTTGTGGTACTAGTGAATACACTACACGGTATCATAGTTCATGAATTCTTAGCAGTCATTTGTCTGCAAGTTAGTAGTTGGAGCTGGCGAGTCGATTGTTGTCTCCACTTTCTTCTGATCATTTCCCGCCGAATTTGTTCTTCACATACGTGATATAATGTCCCATTTTGTGTATATGACACCCGTGACGCATAACATTTTCCACGTACGCGATGTCTCTCTCTGTTAGTTTGAGATAGTGCTTCTCCATCTTTTGTGTGATGTTGACACACACTTGATTTGAGACCCATATGCTGACGACCTTATCTTGATATCCTCTAGGTGATCAAGAACCTTTGTCACTCCGTATACTGTGATTGCGATGTCCAACAGAGCATCAGGTTCGAGTTTGATCACAACTAGATCATATATCCGAAATTTGAATACGTAGTGATAGTCATTGTTGTGTGGTGTTGGTGAATTCTTGTAGGGAGTAAGAATTTCTAATATCATTTCATTTTTGAGATATATTTTTGAGGTGGTATTGTATCTTGTTTGTATGATGCAATTATCTGTTGTCAAATGGGTAAGCCAATAATAGACCGTTGTTCATTATCGTGATTTGTGATTATACAGTGATGCATTTGCTGGCTAAGGGACATACAAATGTAAATAACACAAACATATGATTTTTGATGACCTCCAAATACTTTTTGGTTTTATGATTTGTCTTTATTGTATGATAACTTCTATGTTGGTCTAATTGTTATACACAATAAATACAGGGTGTTCATTATCGATGATTCTTGTGATATCCCAGTGATGAATTGGTGTCGGCTTAAGGGACATAACATGTTAATAAAAAAAACGATATGCTTTGTGATTAAACACAAATACTTTGTGGTTTTATGATTTGTTCTCTCTGATTGCTTATGATTATTATATTGGGTCTAGTGTATTCCAAGAATATACCGTGTTTCCTTATAGATGATTTGTGATATCCCAGTGATGCAGTGCTGGCTAAGGCGATATTAACAATGTAATAACAAAACTATATGATTTTTGAGAAACCCAAATATTTTTGGTTTTATTGATTGTCTCTTGATTGTTATGATTAATTTCTCTGTTGCTCTAGTTTATGCACAATTAATATACTTTTCCTCTCTACCTGTTTCAATGTATGCCATAATTAACATGTTCACGTTACTTGATGACCTTCTCCGGACATTCTGTAGTGATTGTAATTTGATGGCTTTAATGGACCCAAACATGTAATAAAAAGTGACTATGATTTGTTGAAAACAAACTACTTTTTGGTTTTATGATTGTCTTCCTTGTTGTATGTTTTTACTTCATGGTGTTGGGATACTTGGATGCACACACCATTAATAGACACACGTTCAGTAGTGTATTTTGGCATTCTCGTGACTTCCCTAGCATGCTTGATGGCTTAATGGGACATAACATGTAATAACAAAGTTATATGATTTTTGACCTAAACTCAAATATCTTTTTGGTTTTCTGACTTTGTCTATTCGCTTTGTATGATGTAATTCTCTGTGTCTATTTGTATGCCCATAGAATATACCGTGTTCCTTATCGATGCCTTCTTGTGATATCCCAGCTGATGCAGTTGCTGGCTGAAGGGACATCAACAATGTAAGTACAAATATAATGTTTTGATAAACCCAAATACTTTTCGGTTTTTTGATTTGTCTTCTGTTTGTCATTCGATTAATTTCTCTGTGTGGTCTAGTTGTATTCCAATATAACGATACCGTGTTCACCTTATCGATGATTCTGTGATATCCCCAGTGATGCAATTGTGGCTTAGGGACATAACATTATGTAATAACAACAACGTAATGTTTTTGACTAAACCCCACATACTTTTTGGTTTTATGATTTGTCTCTGTTTGTATGATTACTTTCTCTGTTGTCTATTTGTATGCCACATAATTTTATACCGTGTTCCTTATCGAGTTGTGTGATATCCCAAGTGATGCATTACTGGCTTAAGGGACATAACAAGTAATAAACCAAAAATATATGATTTTTGATAAACCCAAATACTTTTGGTTTATGATTTGTCCTTGGTGTATGATACTTTCTCTGTTGGTTATTTGTATGCCCAATAATAGTACCGTGTTACTTATCGATGATTCTGTGATACCATGATTCATTTGTGGGCTAAGGGAATAACAAGTATTTGTAATACAAAACTATATGATTTTTGATGACCCCAAATACTTTTTTGGTTTATGATTTGTCTCTTTATGGTATGAGTAAGTTTCCTCTTCTGTTGGTCTAAGTGTATGACCAATAACGATACCGTGTTCCTTATTGATGAGTACTTGTGATTCCCAGTGATGCATTGCTGGTCTAAGGGATATAAACAATTGTAATAACAAAACTATATGCTTTTTGATAACCCAAATACTTTTTGGTTTTATGATTTCGTCTCTTGAGTGTATGATCTAATTTCTCGTTGGTCTAGTGTATTCCAATTAACTATACCGTTGTTCCTTATCGTTGTCTTGTGATATTCCCAGTGAGCATTGCTGGCTTAAGGGAAATAACAATGTAATAACAAAACTATATGCTTTTTGATAAACCCAAATCCTTTTTGGTTTTATGATTTGTCTCTTGATTGTATGATTAATTTCTCTGTTGGTCTAGTTGTATTCCAATAATATACCGGTGCTTATCGATGATGCTGTGATATCCCAGTGATGCATTGCTGGCTAAGGGAACGAACAATGTAATAACAAAACACTATATGCTTTTTGATAAACCCAAAACTTTTTGGGTTTATCGATTTGTCTCTTGATGTATGATTAATTTTCTCTGTTGGTCTAGTTGACAATAATAGACGTGTTCTTATAGATGATCTTGTGATATCCAGGATGCATTGCTGGCTTAGGACCTATAACAATGTAATAACAAAACTATATGATTTTTGATAAACCCAAATACTTTTTGGTTTATGTTTGTCCTTGTTTGAATGATAATTTCTCTGTTGGTCTAGTTGTATGCCAATAACCTAACCGGTTCCTGATCGATGCTTCTTGTGCTATCCCAGTGATTGCATTGTGGCTAAGGGACATAACAATTGTAATTACAAAAAGTCTATAGATTTTGAATAAACCCAAATACTTTTGGTTTTATGATGAATATTTATCCTTGTTTGTATGATTAATTACTTCTGTTGGTCTAGTTGTATTCAATAACTATTACCGTGTTCTTATCGATGCTTATTGTGATATCCCAGTGATGCATTGTTGGCTTATGGACCCATAACCATGTAATAACAAAACTATAATGATTTTGATAAACACAAATACTTTTTGGTTTATGACTTTGTCTCTTGTTTGGATGATTAATTTCTATGTTGGTCTATTTGGATGCCAAATCTACCGTGTTCCTTATCGATGATTCTTGTGATATCCCAGTGAGCATTACGGCCTTCTTAAGGGACATAAAATGTAATAACAAAAACTATATTGATTTTTGATAAACCCCAAAACTTTTGCGTTTATGATTTGTCTCTTGTTTTTATGATTTAATTTCTTGTTGGCTATTTGTATGCCCAATAATTATACCGTGTTCCTTATCGATGATTTTGTGATATCCCAGTGATGCATTTGCTGCTTAAGGGGACCATAACAATGTAATAAACAAAACTATAGATTTTGATGACCCCAAATACTTTTTGGTTTGATGATTTGTCCGTTATTGTATGATTAATCCTGTGGTCTATTGATGCCAATAAGATACCCGTGTTCCTTATGATGATTCTTGTGATATCCATTGATGCATGCTGGACTTAAGGATATAACAATGTAATAACAAAACTATATGCTTTTTGATAAACCCAAATACTTTTTGGTTTTATGATTTGTCTCTTGATTGTATGATTAATTTCTCTGTTGGTCTAGTTGTATTCCAATAATATACCGTGGCCTTATCGTGTGCTTGGATATCCCAGTGATGCATTGCTGATTAAGGACATAACAAGTCATAACAAAAACTATATGCTGGTGATAAAACCAAATGCTTTTTGGGTTATGATTGGTCTTGATTGTAGGGCACTTAATTTCTCCTGTGTCTAGGCCCTGTTTATTCCACAGAATTACCTACCCGTTTCCCTGTTCCTCTTTATAGATAGATTTTTCTCTTGTGACCCCCTATCCCCATCTTTGATGCATTGTTCTGGCTTAATGTGGTTTCTTATAACATATCCCTCGCGTATAACAAAACTATCTGATTTTTGATAACCCATCCCCAAAATTTTTGTGTGTTATCGATTGGGCTCCTTGTTTGCTATGATTAATTCTTGTTGGTCTAGTGTAGCCAATAATCTCCCCTAACATGTTCCTATCGAGATTTCGCCGCTGTTTTTTTATTTTTCCCCTATCCCCCAGCCCCTCCCTGTGATGCATTGGGCTTAAGGGACATGTTACCCCACAACTGTTAATACCCAAATCTATATGATTGTTGATATAAAACAGATAAATACTTTTGGTTTTTAGATTTTTATCTCGGTTTGTATGATTAATTTTCGCTGTGTGTAGTCCTGTATTTCCCAATAATAATCGTGTGCCTTAGCGATGATTCTGTGATATCCAGTGACTGCCCATTGTTTGGCTTAAGGGGACATAACAATGTAATAATCAAATATATATCATTTTTGATAACCAAATACTTTTCTCCTCCGGTTTTATTGATTTGTCTCTTGCCTTGGTTTGATATTTCCTGTTGGCCATTTGTATGCCAATATATATACCGTGGTCCTTACGAATGTTATTGTTGATATCCCAGTGTGCTTGCAATTACTGCTTAAGCGGAAATAACAATGTTAATAACAAAACTCATATGCTTTTTGATAAACCCAAATACTTTTTGGTTTTATGATTTGTCCTGTTTGTATGAATTAATTTCTCTGTTGGTAAAGTTGTGTGTCAAATAAGATACGTTTGTTAACGGATATACCATCGATGATTCTGGTTAATGTTGAATACGTGTTACCCCTAATGATGGTTGAATTTTTGGTGGCAATGGCAGTTTGTCGTTCAGTTTGCATCATAATCTTATAGGTGATTCCTGTTTTGATATTTATAATAGTTCTCTACCGTTAATTGTAGTGCCATGAATACCCTTACAAGTTCAGTATTGATGATTCTCGTGACCTTGTCTAGTGATGCACTGGATGGATTATTCATGTGACATAACGAACTTGTGACCCATACCAAAGTTAATGATTTTTGATAAACTCACAAATACTTGTTGGTTGTCTTGATTTTAGTCATTTCCCCTTGTTCGTATGACCGTTCTTTTTATTTCAGTGTTGCGTTTTTCCCCTCCCTTTTCCTTATATCCCCTTCTTGCTATGCCATTACATAATCCTTATACCATGTTTTCAGTATTGTGATCTAGTGACCCTTCTAGCGATGCTTGTGCATGGCTTAATGGATTTTTCGAACATGTAATAACATTATTATATGACTTTTTGATAAACTCAAATACGTTTTGGGTTTATGATTGTCTCCTGTTCTGTCACTGCTTTTTTATTCAGGTTTGGGTTATACTTGTATGCCATTATAATCCTATACCATGTTCAGTATTGATGACTTTCGTGACTTTTCCTAGCGACCTGCATTGATGGCTTAATGGTACATACACATGATTAATCAACAAAGCTCTACCTATGATTTTTGATAAAACTCAAATTACTTTTGGTTTTACGATTTGTAATCCCTGTGTTTAGCACTCTTGTTTTGCTTTGGATTTAATCATTATCTTTCTGTTGGTCTAGTTGTATGCCCCAATCTTGTATACAAGGCTAGTCTTTATCGCAGATTCTTGTTTGGGATCATCCCACGCGATACATTGATGGCTTAAAGGGACTTTACCCTAATAATTGTTAATTTAACAAAAAACCTATATTTTTTTGATTTGGACTAAACTCAATAATAACTTTTTGTTTTAATGATTTGTATCTTTCCTGAATGCATTTTTATCAGTGTTGGCCTATTATTGTTGCTCATAATTAATAACGCATGATTAGTATGACGCTCGATTCTTCGTGATCCATCCCAGCGATACATTGATGGCTTTTAACAGGATTATCATAACTTAACTTTTTGTAATAACAAAATTAACTATAGATTTTTGATAAAATCAAATACGTTTTTCCGGTTCATGACCCTTGTCTCTTGTTTGAAGATTTCTTTTTTATTTATTGGGTCAAATGATATGTGCCCCTATACAAGCCCGTTTCTTTATCGATGATTCTAGTAATACTCCTGGTGCCTTTCACCCTGCATCCTTGTGGCGCGTGCTTTCCTCGCAGCTCACAGACTTGTGCGAGGAGATTTAGCTTTCGTCAATAGCATGGACTCGACCCTTACTTATTCCGAAGATCCCAGAATATACAACTGCACGAAAAAACATAAAACCCTAGCAAGCAGTCCAGAATGCCTTTCCTGAGCTCGGCCAGGAAGTATCACCTAGAATAGCCCTTAAGTACCAATCGCTCCATTTATTATCAATACCTTGGCCGATCCCATGTATTCCCACTGTGTTTGCGTGTAGTTTCTACTGATATACAATCTCTTTCAATCGACGCAGCATTCTGGTCGTACTCAATCTTTCGGAATTCACCCGTTACCCTAATAGGTGGATTGTGTGCCCGTCAACTTTTTTGAGACCATTCTTAGTCTTACTTCATCACGTTCGATGTAAGACCTGTCCCTTTCCCCCCCCCCCTCTACCTTGGCCGCCGTCCGCAACTGACATGAATCCGCAGCGGACACTGCATACGGTAATGGCAATTCCCGTAACGGCCATAGCCGCACGCGAGCAAGCTCGACATTACCCTGCGTCGCCAACGGCTGGCATACACATCGCGATCAGTCAAAATATGTGCATGTTCAAACCGGCGCTCCGACATGCCCGACGAACGTCCATAGTTCTAATTGAATGAAGTGTTCCGTGTGACGGGACGCTAGGGACAATTAGTTTAATGTCGCTTGCGGGCGTCAACAGCTCGTTTGCGGCCAGGGAAGGTGACCGACTCCTCTCCAGGTTTTCCTTCTATCCTGTCCATCTTTGACCTGCCCTAACGTGCCCTTTTACCGCCCTTTGGCTTTTACATTTTTCCTTTCCTTCCCTTCCCCCCCCCCCTATGCGCAAGTGTTTGAATTTCCGTTTCTTTTGTTATATGTCGCCAGTATTTCTCAACATGTCTGGCCCCCGTCTCTCTCATTATCGATATACCAACGTTCCCATTGTAAAAATAAAAATTATGCATTTTCCACCCGTCCTGCCTGAAAACATGTGTACCAACCAACCGCTATTCCATGCATGTATCCAACGTCTTTTTTTTTGGGTAAGTCCTATCAATGTTTCTGCGTTTACATTATTACATATCTAAATGGTTAATATTTGTTTGTAGATTTTTATTTACTGTTGGTTTTCACCAATATACAATGTCCTTATCGAATGATTATTGTGACATCCTAGCGCATGCCTTGATGCTTTAAAGAACATAATTTAATGTACCTACAATCTATACCTATTGCTTATTGTTAATTTAAAATAGTTGGATAACATATTGACAACACAAAAAAATGAAAAAAATATAATAAAAGCTTCCCCTATTTATTCAAATAAACGGCTAACTACACATATTCAAAGACATTATACTCTCATACAAACCGGTGTAAACAGTCAAGTGCAAGGAATTCCTGAAGACAGTGCCTAACAAGGGCCATCAATGCCCGGGACATACGCAACCAAGTCATCTGGTTTATGCTTTTGAACCTTTCATCAGTCCGTAGGTGCTCGTCAAAACCATAAATTCCTAAGGCTCTGAACCTTGGTTTGTTATGCTACGTCGTCGTAGGGACTCCTGTCGAGACTTGTCCTATGTTTCTGAGTTAGAGATGGCCATGAAAAATAACGATGTGCGCCGTGGTTGTGTGCATTACTCCATGTAGGTTTTTTTTGGTATGTTTAAACAGTTTTCAAGCACACAAGGATACGCGCAATACACCGTTGGTCTTTTCCTGTTATATATTATTTTTACGTTGTTGTTATTCCGAATGCAGACACCCGTAACATGTAGTTTCGAATGGGCCCTTAAACCAGACAATATACAATCTATTTTGTTTTCTTCCCTTTCTCTCGCCCACGGCTGATTGACTGTTCCTGTTATCGCCTAGTAAAAGCATTGTTCTTACTCCACTCAGCCCTTGTTTCTATCACCCCAAATAGGGTTACCAATGCGTCCGCCTTTGTGTTTTGATAAACCCTTCAGATTTAGTTAGTATTAGATGAACCCTATAATTGAAGAAACAGGCGTTTTTAGCGCTGGATTACACCCGTGTAACTTTGATTGGGATAATTAACAATGCAAAAAATGTACAAACAATTTAACATTAATTTTACAACACAAATTAAACCCACGTATGACGACCCTATGTCGTGGGTTGTGTACTTCCTCATGCGCATGGCTATTACCCCCCCCCCGCGTTTTAGTATTGTATGATTTCAGTGTGTGTTTACCTACTTTGGAACTGCCACCCCTTACAGGCCTTAAAAGGACACCTAACATATTCTTGCTGTTGTACCCCTCATTACAAAGCTATATGATTTTTGATAAACTCGCAAATCCTTTTTTGGTTTATGATTGTATCTTGTTGTATGATTGTTATTTTATTGTCGGTATTATTGTATGTCAATAATATTACGTTGTTAAAGCGCCAGTGGATGATTCACGTGACTTCCTAGAATGAATTGATCGGCTTTAATTTGGGTACATTTAATATAATTTTGTACATTACCAAAGCTATTGATTCTTGATAAACATTCAAATCCTCACTTTTGTGGTGTTTATGAGTTGTATCTTATTTCGTGATGATTTTTATTATTGTCGGTCTTATTGTATGTTTCCCCAATAATTACGTACGGTTTGGCCCCCCTTCCCAGTGTACTCTGATGACTTCACTGTGATCTTCTACCGAGACTGCTTTTCCCCATTGATGGGACCTTAAGGGACATAATTCCCACATGTTTTATATCACAAAATTATGATTTTTGATAATACAGATCAATTTTATCCTGCGCCTTTGCGCCGTTTTATGATTTGTAACCCTCTGTTTGATGATTTTTATCCCTGTACTGTTCGGCACTTTTTCATTATTTGTCTTCCCTTTTATGTACAAACCCTGTAAAATACGATGTGTCTAGTACTGTTCACCTAATTATCGCTGTCTTTCCGTTGTTATGTATTGTATGAAGTACTCTATTCCATACCAGATGTCCGTGCGCTTAACAATCAGGTATTATTTAATAGTTTTTGACCACATGTTGTGTCTTGTTATTTTTTTCATGCTTTAGTACATATCGCTCCAGTGTACATTCACATGAGTTGTTTAAATTATCGGCAGCGATAATCAAAAGTTGAACCCCCAGTGAAATAAAAGGTATCGGTTATTGTAAAACAACAAACAACCAATCAAAACAAACACCCCCCAAACTAAAAAAAACAAACATGTTAAGTCTATGTCGGTCTGTGTCAGTCAGATAGTCCCACAGACCTTCGTGTTTTGGACCGGATTCATGAATTCCCTTCGTAACTGAGACCTTGGTGCACTTGCTTTACATAAAGGCGGCTTTTTTTTTCGTTGTGACGCGCATTCTATGGGTTTGAAAGGTGTGTTTAGCCCGGCTGCTTCATCCTAAAAATTCATTATTAAAAATAGAATTAATTTATATTCAAGTCTCAAGATTAACTTGAGCTGTTCAAAACAGACGATGAGACGAGACATCCTTGTGCAGGTGCCCCCCCCATGCTCTCCACAAATTTGCCACCCCAACCTGACGGGACGATTGCGTTGCGGGATTCCTCTACTAGTGACGCAGCCATACTGTTCCCGTGTTGATGACAGGAAAATACGATTTTGTGCATGTCATCGACGTGGACGATGTGCTTTCTTTTTCCCCCCCCCCCCGAACGGTTCCCGATCCCCCTCCTCCCTTCTCTCTCCCCCAAGCTATGCAAAGCATTTATTTTGTGATTTTTTAGGATTTCTTCCCATGAGTCTCTAGTGATCAATTTCGATCGCGCGCAATGCGCCCTATGCTCTTTAATGTTATCCCAATGATCCGCACCCATACAGTGTTAAGAAAAGGCGGAGAAAACAAAAAAAATGACAAAAAACAAACTACCACAAACACAAACAAGTAAAATTCCAACTAAAATCATAAAACAGCAAATACTTCCAAATCCAAAACAACTTTACTTCATAACAACACCCCAAGCCCGAAGAACGCTTCTTTTATACAGTGTTGGCTAACGACCATTTCACGCCATGGAGGATCGCATAACTTCATTATGTCGACCTCTTACTTTTTTCTCATTTCCTTACCTGTTCCTCCTCTTTCTTGTTTACCCCCTTTCTCTTGGTCACTTAACTGTTTGTGGACACATGGTCGTGATAATCACACCGACCGACTCCCTTTCCGCTTCAACGTGATTTTTTTTCTGTTTTTTTATTTACTGTCGTTTAAATTGTATTGGCCCCTATTAAGTGTACACATGCTTGCATTAACGTATTCTTGGTGCACTTATACTGAGAACTGGGATTTTACTACAAATGGTATTCCTTCGTCACTTTGGATACAAAGTACGACTAGATCGATTTGGCATAATAAACTCGTGTAAATCCTTTTTGGTTTTTCTTGTATTTGTATCTTGTTTGTAGTTATTACTCATTGTTGATAAATTGATTATTTTACAAGTATAACCGTCTGGCTATGTTGTGCGTGAATTATTTATGACTCTCTTGGAAGCATTGAAGGGGCTTAGAGGATGTTGTACTTGGATTTTACAAAAAGTAGATGTGATCTTGGCACTAAACTCAAATCTTTTTTGGTTTTATGATTTGTATCTTGTTTTCGTATGATATTATTTATTGGTTGCATCTTCAACCCTTGTCTATTTATACAAGTATGCTATACACGTCTGTTTACCCTGTGTGCTTGGCTGTACCTTATTTGACGACTAACATTTTTTCGGAATGGCGTGGTATTACTGTGCTTTGAGAGGGATGTTGTACTTGGATTTTAGGCAAACAGGTATTGATTTTGATAAACATCAATCTTGTTTGTTGGACGCGCTAATGATGTTGTTCTGGTGTGGCTATGATTTACACTATTTCATGTGATAATTGGATACACTATTATACCGTCAGTTTATGTGTTGGTTGACTTTGTTGACGATTGGACTACTGGTGTGGATTACTGCTTATCGAAGGCGCTTACGAGGAGTGAGATGGTGGATTTCAAAAGTATATGATTTGATAATACCTCACAATCCTTTTGTGGATTTAGCGATCTTGTATCTTGTTTGGTAGATTTTTTGATTTTCATTGTTGATAAATTCGTTCTATCACATAGCTATTATACCGTTGTTATGTGTTGGTGATTATATGACTACTTGTGTAGGAATGCCATCTTTTATGCAATGGCATATGAGATGTCTTTGTACTGGACTTTCATAAAGGTATACCTTCACATTGATTTGCATTTGAACTCAAATCTGTTCTTTGGATTTTTCTCCTCTTCCGTTATTGCATTCTGCGGATGCTTGTTTGTTCTGCGACTTTATTCATTTTTGTTGATATAATTGTGATTTACCCAAGTATTATACCGGTCTTATGCGTTGGTTTGTACTATTATGACTACTTTTGAGATATGCATGAAGGGCTTCCTTAAAGGAATGTTGACTTGGATTTACAAACTTAGTATATTGATTTTGGCATAAACTGTCAAATCTTTTTTGGATTTTATGATTTGTCACCGCTTGTGTCTCGTTTAGGATATGTGCATTTCATTGTGGGCATAAATTGTCACAAGTATCTATACCCCGTCTTTATGGGGTGGTGACGCTGTGTGTGAGTTATTACCTGACTACTTTGGCAATTGCATGAAGGGCATCTTAAATGGAGGTTTCCCATGTACTTGGATTACAAAGCTATTATGATTTTTCATAGTACTCAAATCTTTTTCTGGATTTAGGATTTGTATTCGGTGTTGGTATGATGAAGATTTCATTTGTTTATGATAAATGTATGGTTTTTTTACAAATTAGTTATCTATACCGTTGTTATTGTGTGTGGTGATTTTTTAGTCATGACTACTGGAATGATATGAAGGGCTAAAGGAATGTGGACATGGATTTACAAAAGTATATTGATTGTATGCATAAACTCAATCTTTGTTTTGGATTTGTGATTTGTATCTGTGTTGTGTATGCTATTTATTTTCATGTTGATAAATTGGGATAACAAGGTATTATACCGAAGTATATGTGGTTGGTGGATTATTTGACTATTTGGAATGCAGTGAAGGGATTAGAGGAATGTTGTGTACTGGATGTTTCACCCAAAGTATATGATTTTGCATAACTCAAATCCTTTTGGCATTTATGATTTGTATCTTGTTTGTATGATGATTTCATTGTATGATCTAATTGTTGACAAGTATTTACGTGTGTGGCTGGATATTGAGTTTATACGGGTGTATCGCTAATTGATGGTCATGGTATTGAGGATTCATTTATCATATATTATTGTGACATTATGTATGTTGGGATTCGTGTGGATATGTTGTTTTCCTTAAGCCCCACGAACCTCATGATGACAGGATAACCAATGACTATTAGATTGCTTGTGTGTTCAATGTATGTCTTGAGCTACAAATCCGAAACACAAAAAGTATAAAAGTATTTAGAATTCAAATCAAGTCTGAGGGTTTTTCATATCCTATGGGTTTCTACATTTTTTGTTTTTTCCTTAAACCCCATGAACCTCTAATTATTGGACAGTATAATCAATGACTATGAGTATTGATTGTGTTTTCTAATGGTATGTCTAGAGCTTCAAATCCGAAACACAAAAAGTATAAAAGTATTAAGAATTCATATCAAGTCTGAGGTGTTTTTCAAATCCTATGGGTTTCTACATTTTTTTTTTTTTTCCTTAAGCCCCATGAACCTTAAGATTGACGAGTATAATCAAATGACTATGAGTATTGATGGGTTTTCTAATGTATGTCTTGAGCTGACAAATCCGCAAACAAAAAGTATAAAAGTATTAGAATCATATTCAAGTATTGATGGTTTTTCAAATCCTATGGGTTACATTTTTATTTTTTCTTAAGCCCCACGAACCATCTAATGATTGACACGGATAATCAAGGACTATTACGTATTGATTGTGTTTTCATATGTATGTCTGAGATTACAAATCCGAAACCCAACAAGTATAAAAGTACTTTAGAATTCATATCAAGTCTTAGGTGTTTTTCAAATCCGTCGAGCTCTTTCCCGCCCGCGGAAAGCCTGGCCCAGTAGCCTGTGGGACGCGAGACACGCCTTACACCGGCATATGGCTTAATAAAGACTGTGTTCTTTCCTGACCGTTTTTGATTTTCCCCCCCATTTTTTTTCAACACTAATTGTTGCGAACTAGTCAACACTCATCGGGCCTCTGCACCCGTCGTCAGATTCCCCCCCCCCCCAAGAAACCCATCTCCCGGACTATTCATACAACAGCCATTTAATTACGTCGGGAAATTGAAAGGCTTTTGCAGCCAATGTATTGTTTTCCCTCCCCACCCGCCCCTCCCCTTCCCCCCTTTCCGCATGTCTTGAGATATCGGCCTCCAGTTTGTATACACCGGTGCGCGGGGGACACTAAAATGGACGCAAATCTGAGGGTCGTAGAATCCTCTTATTAGGAAACACGGTTAACTTTTAAATCATTTGTTTATTAAATATATTAGTATTTAAAAAGAAATAACAGGAAACCGAGTAACTGTTCAACCCTATATTATGGCTGGATAGATCCGAAACTGTATAAAGCTAGAGCTGTAAATTATTTCATTTTTTTTCGACCCGGTATGTGTGTAACTACACATTATGGAGACAACTAACGACATAATTGCTGCCTTTTTCGAGCAATGTGAGAAGAAGTCAGGTGCCTACATGGATCAGAGCGGATTTGATTTACATGTTTCCTGTGTGATGGATTAATCGTTTTTCCTGTACACATTATTAAATATTACATTTGTTCTGTATGTACTTGACTCTTATTGGGACATTCTTAATTCAATTATATTTTACCTTTTACATTTCCCTTCATCTTTTCTAGTGAGGTAAGTTCTTGGTTTCTCGTTGAGTATGCATCATTGCAATTGATACTGCTTCATCTTTGACATCTGTAGTATAATTGTTTGTCAGTCCTAATGCTATTTCTTGTATCCTTGTATTTTTATGATTAAACAGCAGATCTGACCACACTTCGAATGGTAAATCATTAATTTCTGCAATAGCTAACATTTGCCTAACGTGTTGATCATATGCGTTAATATCTTTTTGCCAAATTATCAAGTTTGATTTTCTCAATGTTTTGTTATATAGTGTGTATAAACCATCAGGTCTGTTGTCATCTTGTTGAATTAAATCTTGGTACAATCATTTCAAAAAAATCATAGATGCACAAGAATTTTACAGATAAACTCTGAAAACTTGTAAGACCGGGCGAAACACCTCACTATCATTGATATTTTTATTTCACGTTCAAATTATTCGTTATAATGAATTAAGGTTTATGCCACGATATTTACATACCAGTATACAGATCATACTATGATTCTTTAAGCGTCCACTTGGGGCGTGTTCAGTCGTTAAAAATACGATACATTGGGTTGCATTGTATCCTTATAAAAAATATAAAATGTAAAAACAAGCTTTTCTTTTTTTGTTTTTTTTTCGTTTCCTTCACAAGCGTGTTTACTTGTCGTCTTTGCTACGGATTCTGCCCGATCTTTTCTTGTTTATTCCACACCTATGCACTCGCTTACGAGTTCTTTAGGGTTTCATATGTGCCTTTGAGTAACGCCATCTTTCTTCTCAATCCACAAGTTTAGGCATTGGTTCCGTTGATTTCGAGTCTTTGCTTGTTGCTTGTTTTGTCTAGCCCCGTCAAACTGTTTCTTCCCAGGACGCATCAGTTGGTTATATGACTCTCACGTCGTTTCGGCACGTCTCAGCACTCTTCTTACTTTTCTTCTCCCCATGCCCCACAAGGTCAATCCTACTCCCGATAGGATTGGTTCAGGATTACATTTTTCCCCCCCCTTTTTTTTTCTAGCCTCTCTGAGCAACGTCTCCCCATCCTGACTTCACCATCATGGTAGACCGTTTGTCCCTTCATCTTTTCTTAGCAAGCTGGTGATTTTCTTGGGACTCGCAGAGGGGAGAAGGAGGTGAAGGGAAGAACCAAACCCCTCATTCTCATTTCCCGGTCTCCTTTTCCC